>OX377618.1:141409113-141567931 GCA_947397865.1 Polietes domitor
AAATCGTTCCCGATATCACTTTGTTTCCCCAATTCAATTGTAAAGAGTAAAAAGTGGAGGGTGGAGTGGAGCTGGGTCCGCCCAGCACGAATTTAGCCTTTCCTTAGTTGTTTACTTTTACGTCAAAAATGGTTAGAATCATGAAATTGGATAATTTTGCATTGTGTACGTGAGAGATAATGGATTATCAAAATTTGTTCTTTTGGAACTAAAATAGGATGGAAATATAACTAACCACCCATCAGACAATGCACCCGCTATCCTTCAATATTTAGGTGTTTTAAGCTTTTTTGTCGATTGCTGGCTTTTAAAGGGTCCGCCATCTAACGTGTTTTTTTTCAACTAGTGCTTATTTCGTGAATGGTAACACTTAGCTCATGTCTGATTTGACAGATAATTAGTTTTATCCTTCCGCTGAACGAATCCAATGCGTTTTCGCTTCGCTAAGTGGGCCTGCGATCGGCTTACAGAAGCTGCCCATTTTGCCCAAAATATCATCTTTTCAGATGAAGCTCATTTTGATATTGGCGGGTATGTAAACAAGCAAAATTGTCGCATTTGGGGCACAGAAAACCCGCACGCATACATTGCAAAGCCGATACACCCAAAACGTGTCACTGTTTGGTGCGGATTTTGGTCCAGAGGCATAATTGGGCCATTTTTCTTCGAAAATGAGCAAGGAGTGGCCGTTACAGTCAATGGCGATCGTTATCGGGCCGTGTTGAACGAATTTTTGTTCACAAAAAATGGCAACATTTGGTTTCAACAGGTCGGCGCTACGTGCCACACAGCCGAAGCTACACTCGATGTTTTGCGCCCTGTTTTTGAAGATCGCATTATCAGCCGCAGAGCTGATGTCGTTTGGCCACCTCGGAGCTTCGATTTGACACCGTTGGACTATTATTTGTGGGGTGCCCTCAAAGATAAGTGTTACGCCGGCAAGCCAGAGACAATTGACGCTTTAAAGGACAATATCTGTGAAGCCATTGGTGAAATACAGCTGCACACAATCGATAATGTGCTTAAAAATTGGACAGATCGCGCAGGCATGGCCAGCCGAGGCAGCCATTTGAATGAAATTATTTTCCATTGTTAACCGGAAGGATTGTACTTTCAAATAAAAAAAGAAATTTGAGAAAATATTCAGTAGTTTTTTTTATAGCATTTTCAAAAAAAGTTATTTGGCGGACCCTTTATTTACTTTATGAATTGAGTTGAATATAACAATTTTGTATTTATTTATAAAAATATTGTTTTCAGTATTTTTATTATTAAAACCTATTTTTCGTACCTTTGCACACTTATAAGCCGGTAACTAGTTGTTTTTCAACCGATTTTCCCTTTATTCAACCGATATCGAAGAAACCTGGTGCTTTCCATCGATTTATAGCTTATTTAAGAAAAATTAAATTAATTTGTCCAGCAAACACACTTTTTTAAAAAAATTATTATAAATGTTTTTGCACATTATTTTATTTGGTAACCGCAGCTCTTGTTAATTCATTTAAAAATAAAAAAACAGTTTACTTCTCTCTCCTCTTGTCGCTTTGTTTTTAAAAATCCGTTAGTGACTGACTGAGTTATTTAAGTTTTTTAATGCCAAATTTTTGCAGAAATACAAGTTGTGGTCATTCCAGTTGACATCTCACACTACTTTACGAATTGAAGTCCATTAAAAATACTCAGATTTCATCAAAATTATAAAAACGATGCAAAAATTACTAGATCACCAATTTCCAATTTCCAAAAAATACCCGAATTAACAAAGTGGGGAAAATGTGTTCCAAAAATGGGAATTTTTTCTATTGGTTGAATGGTCGCCATGCTTTTGTTTACCATTTTTTATCAGTTTTGATGAATTTGAAAATTGAAAATCGGTTGATAAACAACTAAGTTACTAAGTTAGCTATAAGTGTGCAAAGCTACGAAAAAGTGATTTTTTAACCGTAACTCAAGATTTTGGTGTGTTTGGGAAATCATTGGGATCAAATACAGATTCTTGTTCTACTCGACAATACCTGCTACAACAAGTAAAAACGGTGCATTTCAGTTCAGTCGGACCGAACTTCATATACCCTCCACCATGGATTGCATTCCACAGAGCCAAACCAAAACAAATAAAAATTATGAGAAAATAATTCTATAAATAAATATAAAATTTTTATTATTTTAAACCACTCTTATATGGCAAGGCTACCAATATGTTTATACGTCGAAATAATGCTTCAAGTCAGTTCTAAAAGTATATCTAAGGCAGCAATATTCAAAAATGCTTGGTAGTATTTCCATCATATTTTAATTCCAAAAGTACAAATTTTGAAAATTCATTATCTCACAAGTACACAGTTCAAGAAGAAAACAAACACTTAATGATTGTATTGCCGCAATTTTGCCGCAATAGTTAAAACAAGTGTGAATTTAGAAAAATCTTTAAAATTTGCGAGTCTATACGGTCGGTATACACCGATTTCCATGATTCTAGCTGCGTCCATTCGTTGGTACCACTTTTATCCCATTTTTCCCATTTTACCCCCTTAAAAGTACGACTCTCGAAAATCTCTATATTCTACGTGCCTACGCGATAAGAGGGCTGTACAGTGTACACACCAATTTTCATCATTCCAGCTGTAGCCGTTTTTTTTGTAGCATTTTTATACCCCTGTACCCGTTGTAACCCTTGAACTTTTTCTGAGTCAGAGGAATGTGTATACCGAATTTCATGACTCTACCTGCGATCATTTGGTATGTAATAATTTTTCCACTTTTTCAATTTTAACCCCAAAAAAGTATGAATTTCGAATAAATCCGTTTATTTTACGTGTCTACGTAATCAGAGGAATGTTTACACCGAATTTCATTATTCGAGTTGAAGCCGTTTTTTATCCCTCTATTCCCAGTTTACCCCTTAAAAGTACGAATATGGAAAAAATACTTTTATATTATGTATATACACAATTATAGGAATGTACACATCAAATTTCGTGTTTCTGGCTGTTGCCGTTTGAAAGGTACCATTTTTATCCATTTTTGCCCCATTTCACCCCCTTCAAATAAAAATCACTTTATGGTGCACGTTTTTGTTATAGGGGGAATGCGCATAACCAATATCAAGTATGTACAAGCAGACATATTGAAAAACATTTAAAATACTCTAAAATATTAGGGTTATTATGGGTATTTTCAGTCCTTGTGGGAGAAATAGTTTTGACTTTGGACCGATTTCGCCCAGTTACAATCCCAACCGATCTAGGACCATAAAACGCAGGTGTCTCAAACGGAATGACAAACTTAGTATACTCCCATCCTGGAGGTGGAGGGTATACCAATAATATCACCTCCCAGAGTTTTCTACTTCGTTCATTTTTGTAGCCCACTGTTATCCATGGCATGTCGGGGGGAAATTCATGTAAATCGTTCATGAAAATGATTTTTTTTCCAAAAACAAATCTTGAAAAAAATCTAATAATATATATATATATATATTCTAGCCACAAATTAATGTAGAATATAATTATAAAAATTTCATTAAAATTAATTTCTTCAATTTCACCTAGATCCCTATGTCTCTCTCAAGCTAATCCCACGTGGAAGCCATAAAAGCTGCCACTCTAAGAGTGCGTGTGCAAATGTTCATGACAAGCGTTCATTAAAAAGTTAAGCTTTTTCTTTGGATTTGGATTCTTCTCTTCGGCAAACCATAATCCCGATATTAAGCTGTCACAATCAGTGCCCACGTGTGTAACTTGACTTTTGGCATTTCTCCCTTTTTTCGTGTTTTTTTTTGTATTGTTTTTTATGATGACATTATAAGGATGTATGTATGAATGTACTCCTATGAATAGCCATAATTTATAAGTAGCAACAGACATGTGTACACGGTACATACCTACTTACCTACGTTCGACTAGCTTACAGTGGTGTTAAGTGGCAGAAGGCACTCAAAAGACTTCACGGTGAATGGCATTTAGCCAAAGTGAAGATGTTGCCCAGCAACATTGCCTTTATTCACAAAAAAGTAACATATTCAAACTGAAAAGGATATGTTCCTTTGCCATTATACACCACTCACAATGATTGATTGATTGATTGGCTGATACATAAAATATTTTCAATTTCAGCTGCTTCACTTTTCCTCAATAAGCTCACGGACGGACGTTTATGTAAAATTTTATTTATTTTCCTTGGTTTCCTAGCATCATTCTGAAATTGTCATATTTTTTCCATCACAGACATATTGATGTTCCAGGAATGTTTGGCTGTGCTCAAATTTAAATTGGCTTCGTGTCGATGTCGTAGCAACATCTCATTACAGAACCCCTAACCATTAGTATATTAAAAACGAATGCAAACGTTTATAGCCTGAAGCAGCAGCAGAGATGATGGCTTTTGATTCCATCTTTTGTACCTGGAGGCGGTTATTTCATAGAAGGTAATTCATTTAAGGAATGCGTGGAATTATTTCAATTATTGTGGGGGTGTGTTTCACGCCCAAAGTTAAGCATTGTTTTTAGTAAAATTTAATTTAAATTTTCCGAACTTCGGCGGCTTATTGTTCTGACGTTGCAGGTGACGTGCCGGTGGACTGAAAATCGCCAATAAATCCTAATATAGAATAACTAGCAGTGCCCGCTACCTCGCACGCGGAAAAGCCAGTTATTTGCTATCAGTTTTGTCCATCTCTGTTTTTGGATAATATTTACTGTATTTTCTTTTGGTGGACACAGATAAATCTAAAATAGTAATTTGGAAACCTCCTATTAGATATCACTCATATCCAGTCAAAGGATTGTGCTTGTCGAAGTGCACTATTTTAGCTGAACTCCATTCGTATCTTTATCTTTGTCATTTTCTACCCAGTTTTGAACAAAAAACAAGTAAAAGCGGCGTTAAGTTCGGCCGGGCCGAACTTTATTTTCCCTCCACCATGGATTGCATTACACAGAGGTTGTCGGTTTTCGAAGAAGTGCAGTAATATTACAGGAAAATATAATTTGTTTAATATAGCCAAACCAAAACAAATACAAATATTGAAAAATTAATTTTATAAATAAATATTGGTAGATAGTGGGTGCTACAGTTGGTTGTATTTCCATTTTATTTTAATTCCAAAAGTAAAAACTTTGAAAATCCATTATCAGACGTACATAGTGCAAAATAACCTAACTTCATGATTCAACAAATTTTTGCTGTAAAAGAAAAAGTACGAATTTGGAAAAAAAAATATTTTGCGTATATGTATACACCGACTTCCATGATTCCAGCTGCGCCCATTTGGTTGGTACCATTTTTACCCCCTTGACGTTTCTACGCAATTAGAATTTTATCATACTAGCTGTAGTCGTTTAGTTGGTACTATTTTTATCCCTCTGTATCATTGTATCCCTTGAAAGTACTAATTTCAAAACATTCGTCTATTTTCCGTGTCTACGCAGTCAGAGGAATGTATACACCGAATTTCATTATTCCAAGTGTAGCCGTTGTGTTGGTACCATTTTTATCCCTCTATTCCCATTTTACCCCTTAAAAGCACGAATTTGGAAAAATACTTTTATATTATGTATCTACTCAATTAGAGGAATGTACACACCGAATTTCGTGTTTCTAGCTGTTGTCGTTTAATATGTACCATTTTTATCCCTTTTTTGCCCCATTTCACCCCCAAATAAGAATCACTTTATGGTGCACGTTTTTGCTATAAGGGGATTGTAAGAATCATCTCCTTATAGAGGCCGTGTTTGATATTGAAAAGTCGCTGCGAAGCCACTTGAAAAGACTTTTGACAAGAACTTTGGTCATGATCGTGGTAGTCTGCAGCCAAGTAATAAATGCCACCATGCCATTTGTAAATAAATTAGCATTCTATTAAATATAGATGCAAAATGGTCTTGAGCCAGGACAATATCCTAGTTCAAAACGAAAAATTTGAAAATTTTAAATATTTGAAGTACATTAATAAAGTAATAAATTTGTATTTTTTTGAAAGAAAAATGTTTAAATTGTTAAAACATTGTTTATTTATAAAAGTAATAACAAAACAAAAAAGTTTTTTTCCCGAGTCACGATTCGAAACCGAGACCTACTGGATGCAAAGCGGACATCTTACCTCTGTGACCCCATACTAAAAATTCGTTCACGCTCACTTGTGGAAATGCTATTCGAAAATGTTACATATTATCAACTTTTTTGGAAGTTGTTTAAAAGAACTTCCATTTGGATTTTGAGATGCGATTCAAATGTGCTTCCTATGGAAGTACTTCCAAATTTTTTTGCTGTGTTTTGGATGGTATTCGGCCCGGTCGAAATTAATGTCATATTACTTTTCTTCTTCTCGTCTTAAATTTTTTGATGTAATTATCTCATTGTACGTGTAATGTATCCGAGATTGCAAATAAAAGGTATCCAAAAATTCACGCAAGAAGTAATTTGATACAAAAAAGAATTTTAAAACAAAATTTTCAATATTTTATTGTTTCATAATTTACACTGTACATGGTTTATGTAGGGAATAGCATATTGTTTAAATTGTAATTGTAATTTTTTGTCAATTTATTCAGGACATTATTCAGGTTGGATTTTGTTGATAGAATGCTCATTTTTATACACTCCACGAGAGTATTATGTCTTTGTGCATTTGTTTGTAACACCCAAAAGGAAACGAGATAGACCCATTGTTAAGTATACCGATCGACTTAGAATCACTTTCTGAGTCGATGTCCGTCTGTCTGTCTGTCCATCTATTGTAATCAAATTACAGGACGCAATTATAGTTATTATTAAAAATTGACACAAGTAAGTTCTTTGGATCAAGGATGAACGCTATTTAATTTGAGGCAAATCGGTTCAGATTTAGATATAGCCCCCATATGAATTTCACTCCCGATTTGACATTTTCCGCTATAGAAATACACACATATTTGTACCCGATTTTCTTTAAATTTGGCACAACATCTTATAATCCAACTAGAAACACATATGCAGAAATTAGGCAAGATCGGTTCATATTTAGATATAGCCCCCATACAAATGTCGCTGCCGATTTGGCATTTTCCGCTCTAGAAACGAAATATTGTACCCGATTTTCTTTAAATTTGACAGAACATCTTATAATCCAACTAGAAACACATATGCAGAAATTAGGTAAGATCGGTTCAGATTTAGATATAGCCCCCATACAAATGTCGCTCCCGATTTGGCATTTTCAGATCTATAAACGACATATTGTACCCGATTTTCTTCAAATTTGGCACAACATCTTATAATCCAACTAGAAACACATATGCAGAAATTAGGTAAGATCGGTTCATATTTAGATATAGCCCCCATACAAATGTCGCTCCCGATTTGGCATTTTCCGCTCTAGAAACGACATATTGCACTCGATTTTCTTTAAATTTGGCACAACATCTTATAATCCAACTAGAAACACATATGCAGAAATTAGGTAAGATCGGTTCAGATACAAATGTCGCTCCCGATTTGACATTTTCCGCTCTATAAACTACATATTGTACTCGATTTTCTTTAAATTTGGCACAGCAGCATATATTTAAATTTAGATATAGCCCAAATACAAATGTTGCTCCCAAATGTTTAACCGATTTTGGCCAAACTATTCATATTATATTTCACCTATTGCGTACCAGGTTTCAATATACCCCCAAACAAATGTCCTTTCTGATTTAACATTTTTTGTCAAACACATACATTTACAGGATACAAAATTCCTTCCTGTTTTCACTTTTTCACCGAATTAAATTGTATTCGGATAGAAAGTGGAGTGTGTCATAGAGTCGGCCCCGCCCGAATTTAGCCTTTCCTTACTTGTTTTCCTTCCTGACGTAAAAAAAAACCTGGAAATTAGACTATCAAGAAATGATTCATATAGAAATTGAATTGTTTCCCAATGCCGCGTGGCAAGGTCATGTTGAAGGCACGTGTAGTTCACACTCATACCATGCCAGTTAGTTACCAAAAAAACTTCATGTCAATGTATCGAAATTTGAATCTTGTGCCCATTTTGGGAAACTCTCTCTCTCTGTGTTTATAAGAAGGAATTTTACAACTCGACGCAGTTCGTTGCATGTTTAAGGATTATATTATTTTTATGAATTTTGTTATTTCAGTCATTAATCGGTTAATGGTTTTGTTTCTCATTCCAGTTAACATACGTTCTGCAAAGGATTGACTTACAAACGAGAACATGGCATGTACGACAACAAGTCATAAACTTGGTATCCAGTACGAGGGACGATCCAAAAGGTGGCCAGACTATACATGTAGGCATGAAGAGAAATTGATTATGAATCAATGAACGAATTTAAAATGTTGATAAAATCCTGTGTTTTCTATCAAAACTGTATTATGGAATTTACAAAATGTGAATTTGATTTTCGAAATTTTTACAAAAAATACAATAGCAAAATGTTCTGTCTACAAGAAACTTGTTTCAATGTTGAGATGGCAGTCAGAATCTGACTCACTTAGACTAGAAGAGGTCCATAATCTGAATATCTTCTATCAAACCCCGAAGTAATTTGGAAATAATCCAGTATTCATGTGAAATGTTGATCGGAAATTTGAATATGCGAATTGCGACCTAGTTTAATGTACACTTTAGTGTAACATAAATTGCCCTTCATTTGTAATAACCCAATTTTGACGTTTACCAGAGAGAGAGAGTGAGAGAGATTGACGCTTGTATCCATGTTATAAAGAGTATAAAGAAAATCGTTACTTTTGATAGACCATTTTTTTGGAGGGTTATGTCGTAATTCGTAATAACACTTGTATATGTATACACACACGAGCATCCGTGTACATTAGGGTGCCCTGTGAAGTTTCTGAAAGGACAAGGTATAACAGAGAGTTCGGAATTGGCTGGAAACTTCATTACATTCCCAGCAAAAACTCCTGCTCCGTTTTCAGCAGGTTAGTAAGGGAGAGATGCAATAGCGCTCGCTTTCTAACCTGCAGACTAGGCGCTAATTCAAAAGCAAGCTAGGAAAGGCTAAAGTCGGGCGGGGCCGACTATATGCTACACTCCACTTTCTATTCGAATACAATTTTATGTTTCCTAATCACTGGCTAATATGACCTGGTCCAACTTATCAAATCGAGAATAATATTTGTATCGGAGCTATATCCAAACATGGAATGAAGTGACTAACTTTCACAATAAGTTCTTCCAGTTGAAGTATAACGTGTTATGCTCAATTTTAAGAAATTCTCTGAAAATACGCGGTTTCTGGGGGAACGAAATTTGTATGGGAGCTATATATAAATCTGAACCGATCTAACACATTTTTACAACAGGTGTTTCCAGTTGAAATATAAGGTGTTTAGCGAATTTTGAACAAAATCTGTTAAAATATGTGGATTCTAGAGTGAAAAGGGTCAAATCGGGAGCGAAATTCGTATGGGGGCTATATATAAATCTAAACCGATGTGACCCATTTTCACCACAGTTGTTCCTAGTTTAAATATAAGATGTTTTGCCAATTTTGAAGAAAATCTGTTAAAATATGTGGATTCTGGAGCGGACAAAATCAAATTGGAAGCGAAATTTGTATGGGAGCTATATATAAATCTGAACCGATCTAACACATTTTTATCACAGGTGTTTCCAGTTGAAATATAAGGTGTTTTGCGAATTTTGAAGAAAATCTGTTAAAATATGTGGATTCTAGAGTGAAAAGGGTCAAATCGGGAGTGAAATTCGTATGGGGGCTATATATAAATCTGAACCGATCTAACACAATTTTACCACAGGTGTTTCTAGTTGAACTATAAGATGGTTTGCCAATTTTGAAGAAAATCTGTTGGAATATGTGGATTCTAGAGCGGAAAAAATCAAATTGGGAGCGAAATTTGTATGGGAGCTATATATAAATCTGAACCGATCTAACACATTTTTATCACAGGTGTTTCCAGCTGAAATATAAGGTGTTTTGCGAATTTTGAAGAAAATCTGTTAAAATATGTGGATTCTAGAGTGAAAAGGGTCAAATCGGGAGCGAAATTCGAATGGGGGCTATATATAAATCTGAACCGATGTGACCCATTTTCACCACAGTTGTTCCTAGTTTAAATATAAGATGTTTTGCCAATTTTGAAGAAAATCTGTTAAAATATGTGGATTCTGGAGCGGACAAAATCAAATTGGAAGCGAAATTTGTATGGGAGCTATATATAAATCTGAACCGATATAACACATCTTTATCACAGGTGTTTCCAGTTGAAATATAAGGTGTTTCGCGAATTTTGAACAAAATCTGTTAAAATATGTGGATTCTAGAGCGGCCTGTATCGTGATTACAAGAATAGATGGACAGACGGACAGACAGACGGACATTGCTAAATCGACTCAGAAAGTGATTCTAAGCCGATCGGTATAATTAACAATGGGTCTATCAAATGGTCTATCTCTCGTGGTGTGTATAATAAAATGCCGCGCCAGGATTTGAACATGGGGCTTTTTCATGACAGTCGCGAGCTCTACCCAAGCACCACAGCAAGTGATGAGATATGTTCGTCATTTGCTTCTTTCATTGCAACTGAAGCATGCAGAGATTCAGCTCTAAGCGAATTTTCGATCTCTGCAATGTTTACTTTATTGCACCCTCAGTAGTGTACAATTCCACGCAGTTCGTTAAATATACAACGGGTACACTGCTTCCAAAATCTAGATAATTTGGGGTATGACTCGAAAAGCTACCAATAAGCACGAATTACAGTTTGGAACCAGAAGTGAATATATGTGGCCCGTGTTAATTTTTTTCCTTTTCGAGACACCCTAATATAAGCATGCCTGTATGTTAAATCGATAATATTTCTTCTGTATTCCAATAACTCTTTGTGTGGCACACTTTTTGTTCGCTTTTATGAGAGTCATCATCCGTACAATCCACATATAATGTGAATAATGTATAAGCTTGAATGGGGGTTGGGGGGCTATTCAATGGATACCCATAAAAGTTCGTGTTGAATTAAATGGTAAATGCAGTATTCATGTCGTCGTATTTATGTGAATATGTTGCTATTCGAGAGATATGTATGTAAACTCGTCGTTAAATACATACATTCATACATAACACACACTTTGTACGATAGTACTTACGTTTATTAAAGTTGGCAAACTTTGGTTATTTTTGCATCAAAAGTATATTTTCCTGCGAAGAGCATTTTCAATCTTTCAATTAGATGAGGAGATACATTTTACGTGTTGAAAAAGTTGAATGCAGCAGTCATATGAAGCTTGTCATGGTATTAAAGCAGTACTTGGGGACTTTAATGCCAGGGGGATACATCTTTGGTCTGTCCGTCGCCTTCAGTCAGCAGCGACCACAGATAGGTTTTGCTGCTGCAAACATGGCGTCGCCAGATGCTAGGGATCTCGTTGCAGGAAAGTTGCGTACCTTAGATTGAGTTCTGTAAGTAACTTTCGGTAGAACACATCGAGAAAGCTCCTTAGATGTTGACAAGCATTCGTAATGGACAAGTAGAAGTATGACTTTCTCACCAAAGTAACGCCTTTAATTTAGGCGATACGTTCGTCTAGAGATGGAAATATTTAATTAGAAATTAAAATATTCCAGATTTAAAAGCCAATATAAAATTCCACAATAACCCAATAGATTCTAGAACTGGTCTATTTTTGAGTAAAACTGTCTGTTAGTTTCGAGACAAACAAAAAATCATCAATAGTAAAGCCAAAGAACCGATTGGAAACAATTTGTGCTGCCACAGAACCTAGTAGAATAGGCTCCAATATTAGGATGAGTCTTAAATATATATTTTTTTTTTGATTTTTTAGAATTTTATTAAGCCACATGAGAAACAAATATAGGATTTTTAATCTTTCATTAACATTTAATCAAAGAACAATTGTCTCTCTCTAATTTTAGGCTTTCAATTGAAATCGAAAAAATGCTACATCATATTGAAAAAATACAAATTGAAATTGAGAAATAATTTGATTTGAACTGGGATATTGTCCTGGCTCAAGACCATTTTGCTTCTATATTTAATAGAATGCAAATTTATTTACAAATGGCATGGCGACATTTATTACTTGTCTGCAGACTATCACGATTATGACTTCGACCATGTCAAAAGTCTTTTCAAGTGGCTTCACAGCGACTTTTCAAAATCAAACCCGGCCCGGAGATGATTCTCACAAACGAACGAGAAGCACAACTCACTTGCCGAATTTGCGTTTAAAAATCGCACCAAGTAATAAAGCACACATGCCATCTTACAAGCATCTCATTGAGTTGCATATGTAAGTATGTGTATATGCAGGTATAGTTACCCAGCAATACTTCTGCCGCGCCACTTTTTTATATCCGATTCTAATTTAAAATTTTAAATGGCCCAACCTATATGATTCTAAAGGAAGAAAAGTGGAATTGAAATATAGACATGAATATCAGCATGCCAATTTAGAGAATATTTGTAGATGCACATTGGTCTTGACCCAGGAGTTTATACAAGTTGAGACTTGTAAATAACATGCTTGTTGATCCTTATAGCGAAGCTTGGAGCCATTTTAATTTTAAAATTTATTAGACGATAATAAAAATAATAAATAAAATAATAATAATAATAAAATAATAAAAAAAAATTAAAATAATTTTTTTATTTACTGTACATGTCGATTTATTTTGTATACCCTCCACCTCCAGGATGGGGGTATACTAACTTTGTCATTCCGTTTGTAACACCTTGAAATATCGACCTGAGACCCTATAAAGTATATATATTCTTCATCGTCATAAAATTCTAAGACGATCTAGCCATGTCCGTCCGTCCGTCTGTTGAAAGCACGCTAGCATCTAAACGAAAGGAGCTAGAACGTTCAAATTTTCCATAGATGCGTCTTATAGTCGTAGATCGGTTGGGATTGAACGGGGCGAAATCGGCCCATAGCGAAAATTGTTTGCCTAACAAGGACTAAAAATACCCATAATAATCCCTAATATTTTAGCGTATTTAAGCATGTTTTTTTAATATGTCTGTTTCTATTTGCCTGATATTTGGTATGCGCATTCCCCTTATAGCAATAACGTCCACCATAAAGTGATTCTTATTTGAAGGGGGTGAAATGGGGCAAAAAGGGATAAAAATGGTACATATTAAACGACAACAGCTAGAAACACGCAATTCGGTGTGTACATTCCTCTAATTGAGTAGATACATAATATAAACGTATTTTTTCCAAATTCGTACTTTTAAGGGATAAAATGGGAATAGAGGGATAAAAATCGTACCAACCAAACGGCTGTACCTAGAATAATGAAATTCGGTCTATACATTCCTCTGATTGCATAGACAAGTAAAATACACGGATTTTTCAAAATTCGTAATTTTTGGGGTGAAAATGAAAAAAGGGGATAAAAATAGTACCAATCAAATGACCGAAGGTAGAGTCGTGAAATTCGGAGTATACATTCCTCTGACTGTGTATACACGGAAAATAAACTGATTTTTCGAAATTCGTACTTTTTGGGGTCAAAATAGAAAAAGGGGATAAAAATAGTACCAACCAAATGACCGAAGGTAGAGTCGTGAAATTCGAAGTATACATTCCTTTGACTACGTAGACATGAATAATAAAAGGTTTTTTCCAAATTCGTACTTTCAAGTGATACAATGGGTACGGAGGGATAAAAATGGTACCAACCAAACGGTTACACCTGGAATAATAAAATTCGGTGTATGCATTCCTCTGATTGCGTAGACACTTAAAATAAACAGGTTTTTCGAAATTCGTACTTTTTGGGGTTAAAATGAAAAAAGGGGATAAAAATAGTACCAATTAAATGACCGCAGCTAGAGTCAAGAAATTCAGAGTATACATTCCTCTGACTGCGTAGACACGGAAAATAAACGGATTTTTCGAAATTCGTACTTTCAAGGGATGCAATGGTACCGAGGGATAAAAATAGAACCAACTAAACGACAACAGCTAGACTGATGAAATTCAAATTGCGTAGAAACGTCGAGGGGGTAAAAATGGTACCAACCACATGGTCGCAGCTGGAATTATGGAATTCGGTGTATACATTCCTCTGCCTGCATAAACACACAAAATAAAAAGTTTTTCTCCAAATTTGTACCTTTTCTATTATGGCAAAAATTGGTTGAATCATGAAGTTAGGTTTTTTTTTGCACTATGTGATAATGGATTTTCAAAATTTGTACTTTTAGAATTAAAATAGAATTGAAATACAACCAACAGTAGCACCCACTATCTACCAATATTTATGGTATTTAAGCTTTTTGAAAATATAAATATAAGAATATTTATTTTTTGATTTGAAATAAATAATGGTTTGAAATAATTAAAATATGTATTATATTTATTTATAAAATTATTTTTTTCAATATTTGTATTTGTTTTGGTTAAGAAAATTATAATATTACTGCACTTCTACGAAAACCGACAACCTCTGTTGAATGCAATCCATGGTGGAGGGTATATAAAGTTCGGCCCGGCCGAACTTAACGCCGTTTTTACTTGTTTATATTTAAAGAGACTATAAAAACATTTTCAAATATCATATTACAAATGATTAGGACTACCCGTATAGATGTTATATAGGTTTTAGTATAACCAAAGTTTGCTGCAATATCGTAATATTCCAGGCGAATATAAACTCTATTGCTAAATATCAAATTTCTGAATATTCCGTTCATCCGTATAGAAGCTTTACAGCTTTAATTTTATGTAGTTTAGGATTATTTGTGTGGGAAGTACTGGAAGGGGCGTGGCAAAACCCGCCATAACTACTTAATTGCCACATTTTAATCCTAAATGTAGGAATTTCGAGAAATTCTTTTATTTTGCGCGTCTACGAAGTCAGAGAAATGTTTAAATCGAGTTTAATGATTCTAGTTGCACCTATTTGATTGGTACAATTTTTATCCCCCTTTCGCCCTTCTTCCCTAAAACTCCAAATATCCAAAAATTGCCTTATGTTGCGCGTTTAGACAATCAGTGGAATGTACATATTAAATTTTATGATTCTATCTGCAGCCATTTGGTCGGTACCAATTTTATCCCTTTTTTGTCCATTTTGATACTAAAACTACGAATATCGAAAGTTTGCCTTATTTTTTAAATTTACTCAGTCAGATCGAAGTAAACTTAAAGTGATTATAAAAACATTATCAAATACCAAAATGGATCTGATACTGAATATACGTGTGGAAGTTATATTAGTTTTAATTATTCATAGGAATATGGGTCATTTGTGTGGGAGCTACCAGAAGGGGTGTGGCAATATCGCCCATCTTCGAACTTAAACTAAGTTTGGGAAAAATATTACTATGTGCAAAGTTTCGATTCCTTAACTCCTTTCGAGAGTTATCGTCTACACCAGCCAGCCAGCCGAACGGACATGGCTCAAACAATTTAAAAAGTCGTGAAATGGATTTGGTCCAATCATATTTAGGGTCTTAGAACACTCCTTTAATGCGTTACACTTTTTTCTGTCCCAAATGATATATACCCTCCTAATCTGTAGAGTTGCGACGCTGCAAGAGAAATGCACACACTAATTTCCATTTGTATCCCCTTTTCCGAATTTGTATCACCCTTTACGAATTTCGAAAATTCTCCTCTTATCTCGCATATACGCTGTAAGCGTAGAATTTCATGACAGTAGCGTCAGCCCTGTTGCTGGTACCATTTCCATACCTTTTACCCTTTGAAAGTACGAATTGCAAAAAATCCTTCTTTTTGCACTTCCAAGGATTTTGAGGGATGTACACACAAAATTTCATGATTCTGGCTCCATGCGTATGATTGCTATTATTTTTTACCAAATTACACCCCCAAAAAGTACGAAAAATCCCTTCATATCTGACCTCGACGCTACAAGAGAAATGTACACGCCGAATTTCAGCCATGTCGTTGGTACCGATTTTGTCCAATTTAACAACCCGAAAATTACGAATCACTTTATGTGACGTCTTTACGTCATAAGAGGAATGTCCGTACCGTATCAACAGATAGATTTTAAAAGCTCTGACATATGCGGGACATTGTTTGATAACGGTATAGAATCACCAAGAGCTAAAATCAAAATGTAATAAATAATATGTTGTTTAAATGCCCAAATTGGTACTGATATCTTATTTATATCTATCTACATATATTTATATGAAATTAGAATATTTTTTCCATTCGTACTTTTTGACATTATTCTTTGTCGCATTTCTGGTTTTGACATTTTGTGTATTTCGAGATGTATAGCAGACTTTTACGGCAATTATTTTTGTAGAACATTTGATCCCTGTCTGTCGGGATGTTTTATACTTTTGTACAAAAGGGACCAAAAAGATTCCTATATTGAGGATTAAAATGTTCCACAAAAATGTTACTCGGTGTATTTTAAATAATCCTGCTAAACACATCCTATACTTCAAATGTAATGATCAAGAGGTTTTCTATGGCGATTCATCATAAGAATGTGCAAAAGGGTGCAAAAACTAACCTCCCCACCTCTTCCAACTTTCAAAACACTGATACCCGTATATTTCATTTTTAGCCCCTGCATCAGAATCTGATGTCAGAAACTTGTTATCTTATGTTGTCTTCCAGAGTGATATTATACTCGTATATAATATTTTCATTTAATTTTCACTCAGTATATTTTTGGGATAGGGCAGGTTATTAAATGTCAAATAACTTTTTAACGTGGCATCGTATTTTTACGATATTATTATCAAATGAAAGGTCTCAATCTCTACTTTCGACTCGTACTTCCAAATATTTGTATACCCACCACCTCCAGGATGGGGGTATACTAACTTTGTAATTCGTTTTGTAACACCTTAAAATATTCTTGATCGCCATAAAATATTACGACGATCTAGCCATGTCCGTCCGTCTGTCGGTCTGTTGAAAGCACGCTAGCATCTACACGAAAGGAGTTAGGACATTTAAATCGTCCTATAGTCGTAGATCGGTTGGGATTGCAACTGGGCGAAATCGGTCCACTAAAAAAATATTCTCTCATAAGGAATGAAAATACTCCTAATAATCCCTAATGTTTAGAGTATTTAATAATGCTTTTTCAATATGTCTTCTTATATTTACTTGATATTGGGTATGCGCATTCTCCCTATAATAATAACGTGCACCATAAAGTGCTTTTTATTCGTAGGGAGTGAAATGGGCCAAAAAGGGTACCTATCAAATGACAACAGCTAGGAACACGAAATTCGGTGTGCACATTCCTCTAATTGAGTAGATACATAATAAGTATAAAAGTATTTTTTTTCCAATTTCTCACTTTTAAGGGGTAAAATGGGAATATGGGGATCAAAATGGTACCAACCAAACGGCTGCACTTAAAATAATGAAATTCGGTGTATACATTCCTCTGATTCCGTAGACACGTAAAATAAAGGCATTTTTCGAAATTTTTACATTTAGGGGAGTAAAATGGAGAAAGGGGATAAAAATAGTACCAACCAAATTACCGCAGCTAGAGTCATGAAATTCGGCGTATACTTTCCTCTGACTGCGTAGAAACGAAAAATGAAAGTTTTTTTTTCGCACTTTCAAGGCATGCAAATGAAGTAGGGGAGTAAAATGAAAAAGGGGGATAAAAATAGTACGAACCTGCGTAGAAACGAAAAATAAAAGTTTTTTCGCACTTTCAAGGCATGCAAATGAAGTAGGGGAGTAAAATGAAAAAAGGGGATAAAAATAGTACGAACCAAATTACCGCAGCTAGAGTCATGAAATTCGGCGTATACTTTCCTCTGACTGCGTAGAAATGAAAAATAAAAGTTTTTTTTCGCACTTTCAAGGCATGCAATTAGTACAGAGGGTTAAAAATTGTACCAACTAAACGACTACAGCTAGAATGATGAAATTAGGTGTGTGTATCCCTCTTATTGCGTAGACACGTGAAATAAAGAGATTTTAGAAAGTCGTAATCTTAAGGGATTAAAATAGTTAAAGTAGAAATCATGAAATTTGGCGTATGCATTCATTTGACTGTATAGACAAGGAACATAAATGATTTGTACGAAATTTGTACTTTTAGGCGGAAAATGGGGCAAAAGGTGATAAAATTGGTAACAACCAAACAGCTGCAGTTAGAATAGTGAAATTCGGTGAGTTCATTGCTCTGACTGTGTAGATGCGTAAAATAAAGATATCTTTCAATATTCGTACATTTAGCATCAAAAGGGTATAAAATTGGTACCAAGAAAACGGATGTACCTAGAATATTGAAATTAGATATTGGAATGGACGCGAAACATAAAGAATCTTTGAAATTTATAATTATACCCCACACCACAGGTTATAATGTCTTTGTGCATTTGTTTGTAACACCCAAAAGGAAACGAGATTATACCGATCGACTTAGAATCACTTTTTGAGTCAATTTAGCGATGTCCGTCCATCCGTCCATCCGTCTGTCCATCTATTCTTGTAATCAAAGTCCAGGTCGCAATTGTTGTTAGAACTAAATGAAACTTTGCACAAAGAAGTTTTATGGGATAAGGACGAACGCTATTTAATTTAAAGCAAATCGGTTCAGATTTAGATATAGCTCCCATACAAATTTTGCTTCCGATTTTACTTTTTCCGCTCTAGAAACCACATATTTCAACAGATTTTCTTCAAATTTAGCAAAACGTCATATATTTTAACTAGAAATAACTCTGGTAAAAATAGGCCAGATCGGTTCAGATTTATATATAGCTCCCAGGTGATTTGACTCTTTCCGCTCTAGAAACCACATATTTTAGCAGATTTTCTTAAAATTTGGCAAAACTACTTATTTTTCAACTAGAAACAACTCTGGTAAAAATGGGCCAGATCGCCCTATATACATATATAGCTCCAATACAAATTTCGCCACTGAATTGATTATTTCCGCTCTAGAAATTGCATATTTGAACAGATTTGCTTAAAATTTGGCAGCTCATATTTCAACTACAAATATCCATGGCGAAAGTGAGTTAAATCTGTTCAGATTTATATATAGCTGCCATATAAATGACTCCCCCGATTTTATTCTTTCCGCTCTAGAAACCACATATTTAACAGATTTTCATCAAATTTGGGAAAGCGTCTTATATTTCAGAAAACCTATGCTAAAAATGTGTCAGATCGGTTCAGATTTATATATAGCTCCCATTCAACGTTTGTGTTCAAATTTTCTTACAAATACAGATAAAATTATGAAATTTGTAGTATATACATATATACCAGGTTCAAATGTAACGACCTTCTTATACCCTACACCACAGGGTATATTAACTAGGTGTAGGGTATCATATAGTCGGCCTCGTCCGACTTTAACCTTCCTTACTTGTTTTTCTATCAGAATGATGCAGTCACTTTGTCTGTAGCTGAATCAAGATATTGCAAATGTGGAAATCGGCCCTGAGAGAAAATGTTTCTGCCTAATGAAACATGTTTGAAGGTTACTGCCTCATGTTCACATTTTTAAAACAAGTGAAGTTTTATATTCATATATAGTAGTGGACTATATATATAGTAGTGGACAGTGCACATAAGTATACCTTATAAAGGGTTTACAATAGGTTCTTGACACTTTTTGTTTAAATAAAACGCAAACTATTTGAGATATGTCCAAAACTTTATGATCTAATTGAAATACAATCAAAACATTTATGGAGCTCGACTTCGTTCATATGGCCACCGCGGGCACGTCGGCAGCGTTCGATTCGTTGGACTCAATTTTCGATTACTTTTTTGCATTCAATGTTGGTTCTGAGTTCTTCCAACGTCGTCGGCTTGTCGGCATAGACCAATGATTTGAGGTAGCCCCAAAGAAAAAAGTCTAGAGGTGTTAAATCGCACGAACGAGGCGTTCAATTGACTGGTCCAATTCTTGAAATAAAACGCTCACCAAACTTACTCTTCAATAAATCGATTGTAACGTGTGCTGTGTGGCTTGTCCGATATCGATTCCACTCCATGGTGGAGGGTATATAAGATTCGGCCCGGCCGAACTTATTACCGTTTTTACTTGTTTTACTACAGCACGTTCTAAAAAAGTCGTTGTATAGGGTTGTTGATCACTGTCATCATTACCATTCGCTTATGATTATGCTTTATTTTCAAAGACTGTCCTCCCCCAAGAAAACAGATAAATATTTTGTGAACATTTATTGCTTAACATCATTTAGGGTCATAAATTAGATATTTTCCTCAGTCATTTAAGTAAATGAGGTAGACGGGAAAACAGGGAGTATAAAGTTATATTGTATATTGCTTATAAATGGAGAGTAGCTATCACGTTCTGCTTTCCGGGATGAATGCGGGCCTTGAATACCACAACACCTGTCCCAAATACATATACAATAAATATGCAATAACTCGGTGATACATAAATTGTTAATAGCACAGCCAGATTTATGTTGCCTCCTTCACTATCCGCAGTGCCACAAATGTTGAGCATAAAATTGATAATGTCTGTATCGAAAATAAAACAAAAAAATCTGATGCGAACATTCTTCAGAGATATTAATTCTAGCGGCCACTTTAATATTGACTGCTGCTATTATTTGCCAATTAAAGTGGGTACTTTCATTGTGCCGAGCAGTTTCATTCATTTCATTGCGCACATAATTGTTTTAATTAATTGCTTGGTTGGCCGACCGTGCGTATGAGTGCGTATATTTTCGCATTTAATTAAAAAGAATAGATACAACAATATATGTGTGTGTGTGTGTGTATCGAAATACCAGACACGTAGACATCGTTTGCAATAATTGCGGATACAAACTAAATTGAAACACGTTTAATTATTATGCAACGGAATAAAGGACACTCATTGTCACACACACACTCGCACACATGCGCGCCCACAGTGCCGCCATCGAACAAGAAAAAAGTCGGGCGGCCAACAAATGGCAATTATCATAAAGTCATTAACGCATCATTACGCCCGACAATAACAACCTTCGTTATTGTTATTTTTATGATGTAGAAGCACGAAAACCGCCATCTGCAATTGTACTAATTATGGTGGGAAATATCACACACACACACACACATACATACACCCATATTTACTTTAGAGGACAAACCAATATCATTGGAATGAAGTTCACCTAGAGAGTGAAAAGGGACGCTTTACACTACTGGACAATAAACTCGAAAAGTTAAGGGATGCTGATGGACGGACACCAGGGTCTGACTTGATTTTGCATTCAATTGTATACCCTCCAACTAAGGATTGAGGGGGTTAGGTTGAAATATTCATCGGAGACTCCGTAAAGTATATATCAGCCAGTTAGAATGATAGTGGTCAAAGTCACATTTTATCCGTTCTGCGATATGCAAGGATTTATGTTTGAGTCAATTGAAAAATATTTTTTTAGAATATCCTATTATCGAACTACTGAAAAACAAGTAAGGAAAGGCTAAAGTTGGGCGGGGCCGACTCTATGATACACTCCACTTTCTATCCGAAGACAATTCAATTGGGTGAAAAAGTGAAAACGGGAAGGATTTTTGTATCCTGTAAATGTATGTGTTTGAAAAAAAATGTTAAATCGGAAAGGACATTTATATGGGGGTATATTGTAACCTGGACTGAAATAGGTGAAATATCATATGTATAGTTTGGCCAAAATCGGTTAAACATTTGGGAGCGACATTTGTATGGGGGCTATATCTAAATCTGAACCGATCTTACCCAATTTTTGCATAGGTATTTCTAGTTGGATTATAAGATGTTGTGCCAAAATTAAAGAAAATTGGGTACAATATGTGGATTCTAGAGCGGAAAATGTCAAATCGGGAGCGACATTTTTATGGGGGCTATATCTAAATCTGAACCGATCTTATCCAATTTTTGCATATGTATTTCTAGTTGGATTATAAGATGATGTGCCAAATTTAAAGAAATTTGGGTACAATATGTGGTTTCTAGAGCGGAAATGTCAAATCGGGAGCGACATTTATATGGGGGCTATATCTAAATCTGAACCGATCTTATCCAATTTTTGCACATGTATTTCTAGTTGGATTATAAGATGATGTGCCAAATTTAAAGAAATTTGGGTACAATATGTGGTTTCTAGAGCGGAAATGTCAAATCGGGAGCGACATTTATATGGGGGCTATATCTAAATCTGAACCGATCCTATCCAATTTTTGCATATATATTTCTAGTTGGATTATAAGATGATGTGCCAAATTTAAAGAAATTTGGGTACAATATGTGGTTTCTAGAGCGGAAAATGTCAAATCGGGAGCGACATTTATATGGGGGCTATATCTAAATCTGAACCGATTTGCATCAAATTAAATAGCGTGCGTCCTTGGTCCACAAAACTTACTTGTGCCAGTTTTTGTTACGATCGGAACATAATTACGACCTGTAATTTGATTACAACAATAGATGGACAGACAGACGGACAGACAGACGGACAGACAGACGGACAGACAGACAGACAGACAGACATACAGACGGACATACAGACAGACAGACGGACATTGCTAAATCGACTCAGAAAGTGATTTTACGTCGATAGGTATACTTAACAATGGGTATATCTCGCTTCCTTTTAGGTGTTACAAACAAATGAACCACTACTTTCAGGGGATGTACTGACTTAGACCACTTTCATTCTTCACAATATTGAAAATTTTAAATATAATTTATATCGAAATTATTATATGATTTTCATATAATTTAATTTTATGTTTCATTCAAATTATAACAAGTGAAAACGGAGTTAATTTCAGCCGGACCGAACTTTATATATCCTCCACCAATATCAAGAAAGTACAAGCAGGCATATTGAAACCAGTAAGGAAAGGCTAAAGTCGGGCGGGGCCGACTCTATGATACACTCCACTTTCAATCCGAATACAATTCAATTCGGTGAAAAGTGAAAACGGGAAGGTTTTTTGTATCCTGTAAATGTATGTGTTTGACAAAAATTTTATATCGAAAAGGACATTTGTATGAGGATATATTGAAACCTGGAACGAAATAGGTGAAATATAAAATGTATAGTTTGGCCAAAATCGGTTAAACTTATGGGAGCAACATTCGAAATTGGGCTATATTTAAATCTGAACCGATCTTATCCACTTTCACCATAGTTTTGTTTAGTTAGATTATAAGATG
This sequence comes from Polietes domitor, assembly GCA_947397865.1. Taxonomy (NCBI): domain Eukaryota; kingdom Metazoa; phylum Arthropoda; class Insecta; order Diptera; family Muscidae; genus Polietes; species Polietes domitor. The sequence continues at coordinate 141,432,255 of OX377618.1, forward strand.
CTGTGCGAAATTTAAAGAAAATCGAGCACAATATGTGGCTTTTAAAGCGGAAAAAGTCAAATCGGGAGCGACATTTATATGGGGCTATATCTAAATCTGAACCGATCTTACCCAATTTTTACATAGGTGTTTCTAGTAAGATTATAAGATGTTGTGCCAAATTTAAAGAAAATCGAGTACAATATGTGGTTTCTACAGAGGAAAATGTCAAATCGGGAGGGTCATTTGTATGGGAGCTATATCTAAATCTGACCCGATCTTAACGAATTTCTGCATAGGTGTTTCTAGTTGGATTATAAGATGTTGTGCCAAATTTAATGAAAATCGAGTACAATATGTGGTTTCTAGAGCGGAAAAAGTCAAATCGGGAGCGAAATTTGTATGGGAGCTATATATAAATCTGAACCGATCTAACACATTTTTACCACAGGTGTTTCTAGTTACAATATAAGATGTTTTGCCAATTTTAAAGAAAATCTGTTGTAATATGTGGTATCTAGAGTGAAAAGAGTAAAATCGGGAGTTAAATTCGTATGGGGGCTATATCTAAATCTGAACCGATTTTCTTCAAATTAAATAGCCGTCCGTCCTTATCCCGAAAAACGTCGTTGTGCAAAGTTTCATTTGGTTCTGTCTACAATTGCGACCTGTATCGTGATTACAAGAATAGATGGACGGACGGCCGGACGGGCGGACGGACAGACAGACAGACGGACATTGCTAAATCGACTCAGAAAGTGATTCTAAGACGATCGGTATAATTAACAATGGGTCTATCTCGTTTCCTTTTGGGTGTTACAAACAAATGCACAAAGACATAATACTCTCGTGGAGTGTATAAAAAGCTTAACTACTCTAAGGATTATTATGGATATTTTCTGTCCTTAGGAGGGGAAAGTTTTTACTGATTTCGATTTGAGACGTATTCATGCCGACGTCCGAGCTCCTTTCGTTTAGACATGGTTAGAATTTTATGGCGATCAAGAATATATATATATAGGGTTTTCCAACAAGAGCTATTCAAAGAAAAATGTCATTTTTTGAGAGAAATGATCGGATGTTTATTTCATAATAAAGAGGAAGGTATGCCGTTAATAATGAAAAACAACATCAGCCAAATGGCCACCACGACCACGCTTACAGGACCATATCCTTTTCATGAAATTTTCCATAACCAAATCGCAAAGTGGCTGTCCTATGTCCTCGATAGCCTCACGAATTCTATCTTTGAGGTCTTGAATTCACGCTGGGCTGTTGGCGTAGACCTCATCTTTCACGTGGCCCCAAAGGAAGAAGTCGCCATGTGCTAAATCACAAGATCTCGGTGGCCAATTGTGATCAACTCTTCGAGAGATAACACGGTCCGGAAAATTTTCCCGTAAAAGAGCAGTGGTTTCGTTGCTTGTGTGGCACGTAGCGCCGTCTTCTTGAAACGAAACGTTGCCCACATCAATACCATCCAACTCCGACCATAAACAATCATTAATCATCTCTGGATAACGGAATCCATTCACCGTAATTGTTGAACCAACCTCATTTTCGAAAAAGTAAGGTCCAATGACCCCGCCGGACCATAAACCGCACCAAACAGTCACACGGTGAGGATGGAGAGGCTTCTCACACAGATGCTACAATTTTGCTTGTTGACGTAGCCACCGAGGTGGAAATGGACGTCCCAAAAACGCTTTAGTTTTGCGAACTGTGACTGCAAGATTTTCACCATTTTTTAGTGAATTTTAATAATGTCAATGCGTTGTTGAAGAGTGTATCGTTTTATTTTTAGTAATGGCGTAGTTTCTACTTGTCAAATGACAAAGAATAAAAGCTTCAAAAGTGACAGCTACCGAAATACCGGGTGGTTCAAAATAACACCTCTTGTTGGAAAACCTTGTACTTTATAGGGTCTCAGGTCGATATTGCAAGGTGTTACAAGCGGAATGACAACATTTGTATACCCCATCCGTTTAAATTAAAAATATACAAATTGCAATATTGTAGCTGTAATACGTAAGTCGGTGCCATTTTATACAGTTTTGTCCCATTCACCCTTTCAAGATGCAAATTTTGAGAACTCTATTTATATTGCGCGTCTACGTGGTCACACCGAATTTCACGATTCTAGCTGCAATACTTTGGATGCACACTGGTCCCAAATCCATTTTTTATGGCATAAAATGGAAAAATAAAGATACAATCTAGTAATTTTGTACATTTGTTAGACATAACATACTTAAAAAATAAAAAATAAAATTGGGCCGATCGGACCTCGACCACTATCACCTCCCATATAAACTCAATATATAAGCAACATAATTATCACCCTGTATTAATACAGGGCGGCCAAAAACAAAATTGTATGAAAGCTTAAAAGAATGAAACTTATTTCGAACAATGTTTTTCTGAACATTATTACAAAAGCAAAATATAGCATAAAAATATTCTACTTGACACTGCAATTTAAATAATTATTTCAGGAAAAAATATAAAATGTCTACATGTGTACAGAAAAGCGAATGACTTTATATACCATTTTAAAGGTTCTTACAATACCTTAAAAAGTAGATGTTGATGGGTCTCATACACAACTCTGATTCAGAGATATGATTAAAATATGTGTACTATGGCTAATCGAACTTGTGCTAAAATAAAGTGGAAATTGTAGGAGTTTGCCGAAAAATACTGACGAGATATTAATTCTACCATAAACTACACACTCAGACGTACACTTTCACATTTACACTTTGAGTCAAGTTGAGTCATACATATAACTTTTGGTCCACGACATTTATAGGTTATGCTCACTACGAATAACAAAATTTCAACACTTAAGAAAACTGACAAGACTACAGTAACCACAAGATGTTAAATATAATTTTTAACTACTTACGCCGACCTTCAATTTCAATAATATAGTCACTTCATTATTTTCTTTTTACGCTTTAATTTTAAGTATTTTTTATAACAGCTTTATAACCTAATTAATTGCACTTTTTTCAAAGGCAAACTTTAAATACCTCTCAGGCTTGCGGTGTTGCCACCTACTTTTTGCCAATACATTTTCTTGATAGCTTGGAGTGTTGCCATTAAGAAAATATATACACATTTAACAATTTCCAATTTATTTTTTTTTTTAAATTTCTGCCAAAAAATAAGGATTTGGGACCATATTGGGTTGGTAGAATTCCCCCCTTAAAAGTACAAATTTGAAAAAATCAATTTATGTTGCATGTCTACGTTGTCAGAGAAATGTAAACATCGATTAGATAAATTGGTACCATTTTTATCCCTTTATGTCTCTTTCCTCCCTTAAAAGTACAAATTTCGAAAAATCCATTTTTGCAGCTCGTCTGCCTGGTAAGTACAAGGCACACACCGAATTTCATGTGTCTAGCTGCTGCCGTTTAGCCAGGACGAATGTTTGATGTTTATCCCTTTCTTGTGCCACTGTACCCCCTAAACGTATGAATTTCGTGCAGCCCTTTCTTAGTACGCGTCTCCGTCATTATTGGGAACTAACCTGAAATTTGCAAGATCCTGCCTTCAGCCGTTTCATATATAGAGATTGATGGTACGAATATCGAAATATCTCTTTATTTTTGGCGTCACGCTGTCAGGGCAATTTTACTGTTTTAGCTATAGCCTTTTGGTTGGTACCATTTGTATCCCCATTCTTCCCATTTTCCACCTAAAAGTACAAAAATCTCTTTAAGTTTCGCGTCTACCCAGTCAGATGAATGTCAGCACCGAATTTCATGATTTCAACTTCGGCGGTTTGGTTGGTACTATTTTTATTCCTGTTTTCCAATCATATCCCTTAAAAGAGCGAACTTCGTACATCTCTCAATTTTACGTGTCTTCGCTATTAGAGGGATTTACACACAGAATTTCATGATTCTAGCTGTTGGCGTATCATTGGTACCATTTTTATCCCATTTTGTCCGCTAAATCTTTATTATTTACTTTTTGGTGCTTTCAAACTACAAAAACAACGTACGCAACAAATTTCAAGCCTAGATCAAGTCAAGTTAGTATAACTTATTTATCTTTCGCCAGTCATGCCACAATTTTATGAGACATAAGTAGTTTGCGTTTGAAAATAAGACCTCCAACATCCATCCCAGAGTGACATATTTAGTCGGAGTGAAATGAAATTAAAAGAATCTCTTAAATTTTATGTATTTCTTGTGAACGACTTGATATCGGCTGGATTGGTGGCTGGATGGAATGGGATACTCGTATCATCAATTGCCTCTGGACATAAATATTTATATGATACTTTTGTTGTTTATTTTTCTAGTTACGTCTGCTGTCTCCACTCTGTTGCTGTTCGGATGCTGATGATGGGCTGGGCGGGGCGGGTTTTGGCACTAAGGCAAAAATTATTTTATTAACTTCCGTTTCATATATCCGTCATTGCCAGAATCTCTCCAGGCTGCCAGTGTTTTGTGCTTTTGATGTTGTTCAGATACATCTATCTATGGATGTTTGTATGTGTATATTTGTTTGTGCACGTGTAAGTAATATGGCTTCAGGTGGGTTTCATCTTTGTCTCATTCAATCATTACATTTTTATGTTGTCTGATAACCTCAGATTATTTTTCTTGTTTGATTTTTTGCTTTGAACTGCTTCTTCACTAGCTTCTGCCATCACTTCTGCCCATATCTTTCAGTATCTGCCGCTGATGCTTCCCTCGTTTTTTACCTGTTCAACTGTGTGTGGTGTGTGTTCTTTTCATTTCCTATTCTGCCACAGAAATGTGCAGGAGAGGGCGGAGGAAAGATAAATATCACACAAAAAAGCGGGAATCGTAACCTAAATCAAATCAATCACGTCCTGTAGCTTTTAGGCACCCCACATGTTGTCTCGGTTCAATGTAAAAAATATTATGTTTCAAGTGGCATCACATTAAATGGGGTGACCAGATATGTGTACATGAAGAAAGACAGTGAAGATTATGTGGGCCAATTGAAGTGTCGATTGTCTATTTCATTTGAAACATATCGGCTCAGATTTAGATATAGCAGTCATACAATTAATAATATCATTAAAAAAAAAAATAAAATGATAATTTTAGCTTTAACTTTAAACAAGTAAAAACGGCGTTAATACCCTGGACCATGGATTGCATTCCACAGAGTCTGTCGATTTTCGTAGAAAAGCAGTAACAGGAAAATATCGCACATAGAAAATATCAAGCAGTTGCAAAACAAAAACATTACAAATATTAAAAAAAATAATTTTATCTGTTTTGTTATCTGTTTAAGAAAACAAAAACATACGATCTCGAACCTGAGTAAGAGTTACAACAAAACAAATAATTTTATACATAAATATAATATTTGATTTGAACTGGGATATTGTCCTGGCTCAAGACCATTTTGCATCTATATTTAATAAAATGCAAATTTATTTACAAGTGGCATGGTGACATTTATTACTTGGCTGCAGACTACCACGATCATGATTTCGACCATGTCTAAAGTCTTTTCAAGTGGCTTCGCAGCGACTTTTCAACATCAAACCCGGCCTCTATAAGGAGATGATTCTCACAAACGAACGAGATTTTTTAAACGCAAATTCGGCAAGTGAGTTGTGCTTCTCGTTCGTTTGTGAGAATCATCTCCTTATAGAGATGGGAGCGTCATTTGTATATGGGCTATATCTAAATCTGAAACGATCTTACCCAATTTATGCATAGGTGTTTCTAGTTGGATTATAAGATGTTGTGCCAAATTTAAAGACAATCGAGCACAATATGTGGCTTTTAAAGCGGCAAAAGTCAAATCGGGAGCAACATTTATATGGGGGCTATATCTAAATCTGAACCGATCTTACCCAATTTCTGCATAGGTGTTTCTAGTTGGATTATAAGATGTTGTCCCAAACTTAAAGAAAATCGGCTACAATATGTGGTTTCTAGAGCGGAAAATGTCAAATCGGGAGCGTCATTTGTATGGGGGCTTTATCTAAATCTGAACCGATCTGAAATATATTCACCATGGGTGTATCGTGTATCGTGTATCGTGATTACAAGAATATATGGACAGACGGACGGACATTGATAAATCGCCTAAAAAAGTGATTCCAAGTTGATCGGTATAATTAACAATGGGTCTATCTCGTTTCCTTTGGGTGTTACAAACAAATGCACAAAGACATAATACTCTCGTGGAGTGTATAAAAATATATATTCTTATATTTATATCTTCAAAAAAGCTAAAATACCATAAATATTGGTAGGTAGTGATTGCTACAGTTGCTTGTATTTCATCCTATTTTAATTCCAAAAGTACAAATTTTGAAAATCTATTATCTCACGTTGGTATCATTTGTATCCTCTTTTTCCCATTTTACCCTCTTAAAAGTACGACTTTCTAACATCTCTTTATGTTGCATATCTACGCAACTAGAGGAATGTACAAACCGAATTTCATCATTCTAGTTGAAGCCGTTTAGTTGGTACCATTTTTATCCTTGTGTACCCATTGTATCCCTTGAAAGTAAGAAACCTTTAATTTTTCGTGTCAGCGTAGTCAGAGGAATGTACACTCCGAATTTCAGGACTTTAGCTGCGGTCATTTGGTTGGTACTATTTTTATACCCTTTTTCCATTTTAACCCCAAAAAAAAAAGAAAAATCCGTTTATTTCACGTGTCTACGCAATCAGATAAATGTATACACCGAATTTCATTATTCTAGATGCAGCCTTTGGTTGGTACCATTTTTATCCCTCTATTCCCATTTTACCCCTTAAAAGTACGAATTTGAAAAAAATTTCGTATTTCGAGTGTGGCAAAAAAAATTCCCTTTGGGCCGATTTAGTCCAGTTTCAATCCCAATTGATCTACGACTATAAGACGCATTTATGAAAAATTTGAACGTCCTAACTCCTTTCGTTTAGATGCTAGCGTGCTTTCAACAGGCGGACAGAATGACATGGCTAGATCGTCTTAGATTTTTATGACGATCAAGAATATATATACTTTATATGGTCTCTGGTCGATAATTCAAGGTGTTACAAACGTAATGGCAAAGTATACCGACATCCTGGTGGTGGAGGGTATAAAAATCCAATAGGATGATAATATACAAATACAACAGACATGTCGAGAGACAAACAAACATGGCGAGAATGCCTCAGAATGTTACTTTTCGATGAATATTTCAAGGTGTTTCATGGTGCATGCATTCGCTAATTCCTGACACGAATCTGTTTTTAATAAAAATATAAAATAAAACAGCCAAAAAAATTTGCACATTAAGCACCTTATTTGTTACGATTTTTCAAAATCGCCCTTAGGTTGGTCAAATATATGTATGAGCAACACCCATTATGTATTTCAATGGGACACCGTACAAAAAAACTGAAATGACACTAAAATTTGCCAAAATGAGAACTCAGATTTACATGAAATATTAGCACGCGGAAAAGCCGGTTACTTGTTATATGTTTTGTCCTGTTTGTCCTGTTACTGTTTTTGGATAGTATTTCTTCAATACTATGACATCCAGTCATAGGGATGTGCTTGCCGAATTAAACTATTCCAAATGAAATCGCTCCGCGTGTATCATTTTTCATTTTCTACCCAGTATCGAACAAAAAATTACACCCGCAAATCCATTTACAACCTCGATCTCATGTTTCTAGATGCACCCAGCCGCTTTATCAGTTTTTGTTCCTCTTGCCCAAGAAGTATGCATTTTGAAAAAAAATCCTTATAGGTAACATGCGTTCTTGCTTTTCCCCTAGAAGTATGCCTATTTAAAAAGCACTTTATGCTGTACATCTTGGTTGGTACTTTCTTTCGCACCACGTTTATCCCATTTCGTCCCGCATCAACATTAAAAGTAATAATTTGTATACACTCCACGAGAGTATTATGTCTTTATGCATTTGTTTGTAACACCCAAAAATTATACCGATCGGCTTAGAATCACTTTCTGAATCGATTTAGCAATGTCCGTCTGTCCGTCCTTCTGTCTGTCTGTCCATCTATTCTTGTTATCAAAGTACAGGTCGCAATTGTAGCCAGAATCAAATGAAACTGTGCACAACAACGTTTTTCGCGATAAGGACGAACGCTTTTTAATTTGAAGAAAATCGGTTCAGACTTAGATATAGCCCCCATACGAATTTCACTCCCGATTTAACTCTTTTCACTCTAGATACCACATATTTTAACAGATATTCTTCAAATCTTGCAAACTATCTTATATTTTAACTAGAAACACCCATGGTGAAAATGGGTCAGATAGGTTCAGATTTACATATACCTCTCATACAAATTTCACTCCCAATTAGAGATAGGCGCGGCTCACGTGAATTGCGTGAATCACGTGATACACGCGTGATCGTGAGCAAAATTTATTTTACTCACGTGACCGTGCGTGAACGTGAGCAACAAAAAAATGTTCGTGCGTGAATGAGCGTGAGTATAATTTCTGCGTGATTCACGTGATTTTTTCGTGAATTTTGTTATTTATTTTATTTTTTCATTTTATTTCGTTTAAAAATCCGAAATTTTCCATTCAAAATAAAATTCATATACATATATTTATTTCTAAAACAAAGTGCTTCAATGCACGAATAATTTCTAATTTTTCTATTATTTAAGCAAGCATTGATTGTGCCAACACTATGCACTGTAGACCCCTTAGTGTTAGTTCACTTAAAAAAATCACATAAGTGATATCGGTGTATATGCTTTGTTTTCTACTTGGATTTCATGTCAGTGTCCTATTTTTAACTCTGCAAGTTTTAATACTATTTTAAAAGTATGAATTTAAGACAAACCTCGTTGATTTAAATAATATAATTTTCGGATTTGCGAGCGTTACTCACTTCGATTTAGAATAGGAAATAAGGGGGATAAAGCATATATTATTTTCTTTGTGGAAATGTTTTGCGTGATCGTGAGCAAAATTTATTTTACTCACGTGAGCGTGCGTGAACGTGAGGAACGAAAAAATCTTCGTGCGTGAACGTGAGCCAATAATCAGTCACGCGTCCATCTCTACTCCCAATTTAACTTTTTCCGCACTAGAAACCACCTATTTTATCCGATTTTCTTAAAATTTGGCAAAACGTCTTATATTTAAACTAGGAACACTTGTGGTGAAAATAGGTCAGATCGGTTCGTATTTATATATAGCTCCCATTCAAATTTCGCTCTCGGCTCAAATTTTTCTGCTCTATAAACCATATATTTTAGCATATCTTCTTCAAATTTGGCAAAATATCTTATATTTCCACTAGAAACACCCATGGTAAAAATGGTTCAGATCGGTTCAGATTTGTATATAGCTCTCATACAAATTTCGCTCCCGGCTTGACTTTTTTCGCCCAGAAACCATGTATTTTCAACGAATTTCTTCAAATTGAGCATAGCACGTATACTTGAACTGACAGAACCTATTGTGTAAGTGGGTCACTTCATTCCATGTTTGTATATAGCCCCGATACAAATAGTCTTCTCGATTTGACAAATTGGGTCGGGTCATATTAGCCTATGATTAGGAAACATACCAAAATCCTTCCCGTTTTCACTTTTTACCGAATTGAATTGTATTCGGATAGAAAGTGGAGTGTATCAAACCACCACAGAGAGGTTTTGAACATATACTTTTTAAAACCTTCTAGACTTTCTGAAGCAATAAAATATAGAATTTTTAAGGTCTTTTTAAAATAACTCGTTTGAAATGGTAATTTTGCAGTAAAATCATGAAAACACGAAAATGACATAAAAAAATCGTGGACACTTTCTAAATTATAATACAAATCCATTTCGACAAACGAAGAAAACTGTTTGATATACATTATTTCTCTTTGTTCACTTACAACAACTGATGACATGTTTACCGCAAACAAACTAATTTTTCCCACAAAAGAAACTCAAAAACGATGTTCACGTGTTTAAAAGTTCGTTTCTACGAAATGCATTTTTTCTCTGCGTGTAGGTCTATATTTTAAAATCTACTTTAAAGTTGAGAAACAATAAGAAATGAGTTTTAACTTACTAAATTTTTTGTTATATTTATCACTTATGTCAAATATTTTTCAGTGTTGGTATTTTTTGTACATATGTAACAAGTATTATTCAAAAGATAAACAACAAATTCAGTAACTTGGATCCACATAGGAAAACGAAACTCTAAAATACCAATTATTTGTTTTTTTGGAAATAAAATTTCTAGTTGTTTCTTCTTGCATTTCATCGAATATAAAAAAACTGTATTTGTTATTCGAATTTATACATATTTAAGATTATAAAAATGTAGAAACATTTCCAAATATTTTTTATTTAATCGGAATATGCGAATCAAGATTTTGACTAAACATCCTGTTACTCATGTCCTATATACATTAAAAACCCCAAAACTCTTTAGACGTCCTATTTAGACCCATATTTTGTCAAAAAGCATGTCCAATTTTCTGCATTTATCACAGAAAAATGTGGGACTGAAGGGTTTATCGCCGAGGAATTTGATCGTTTATTATATTCAAAAGTGGCTATGAACCATTTTCTTGAAAATGAGTTTTTGATGCCAAAGAAAATATTTTTTTCTAAAGCCATTTTTTCTTAATTTTCTGATTTGGCTATCCTCTCGCAAGTTAGTTTGAGACTGCATAAGTGGCTATGAACATTAAAATAATAGAAATAGAATAGTTCAACAGTGGAGCAGCATAAAACCGAAGGTTAAAATTCGCTACAACGATTTTGTATAAAACATTTTTCTAGATTTAGGGCATATCGTACATATGGAGCAATATGCGTATCACAAATATTGAAAAAAACAGCAAACATCTCAGCAGACACAAATCTGCTGTCTCTTTTTTAACAGAAGAAAATCTGCTCTTTCAGTAGACTTTCTGCTTTCTTTTACTGACATATTCCATTAAGTGTGCTGATAGATGGATTACTGAAATGCAATTTTGCCGGCAATGTCTGTCGGACGAATGTATCGAAATATTTCTCGAAGATCCTGGCAATAAAATATGGTTTCCAAACGCTCCATAAAAATTAAACTAAGTATGAGTAAAGTTTCCTTCTTTCAAAGCCATAGTAAATAGTTCATTTACTAGAAAAAGGGAAGTAGATTTACTTAAAAACATTTCTTTGGATCTAATAAAAAATTCTTACAATTGAGTAAATTCAAACTTATGTGGAAGAATATTTTCAAGGTTTTAAGTGAGAAAAAAATCTAAATTTTTTTGTATGGGAAAAATTCAATTTAAGAAATTTTAACTTAAAATGTGTTTTTTTAATTAAGTTAAAATGTTTACTGAAATTTATGCATTTAAGTATTAATGAACTTATAAAAAAACATTTGAATTTGTTAAAAAAATTCTTGAATATTAATCTAAGACGCAATTCTCGTTCGTTTGCAGAGAGAGACTTATTTCTTAAATACTTTATGAATTATTTCTCAACAATCATGGAGTAATAGCTCAACTCCTTATGACAGAGGTATCATTAAACTCTGAAGCAAAACTATTTGTTTGACTTTTTTAGTTTAATTGAACTTATTTTAATTTCACCTTTTTTCCTTGTTTCCTTTTTTCCTGCCATTTGTATCCCTAAAAGAACAAATTTTAAGTTTTGAATCCATTTTTGCTGTTTCTATGTGTTCAGAAGAGTGTATACATCGAAAAATTCCTTTATATTCCTTTATATAAGAATTTACCCACCGAATTTTCTAGCTGCACTACTTTAGTTGGTACTATTTTTATTCCTGTTTATCCCACTTCTCCCTTAAAAGTTCGAATGTCCGAAAATCCATTTATGTTGCGTAGACACATGGACAGAGGAGTATATACAGTGCATTGTATGATTGTAGCTGTAATACTTTGGGTGGCACCATTTTCATCCCTTTTTGTGCCGCTTCCCCTTAAATTAACTCACCGAAGTTTACAATTCTAGCTGCAACACTTTAGTTGGTACCATTTTTATCCCTTTTTGTTCGGCTCTTATCTTAAATGTACAAATGTCCATATAATGTAATGTTAAATGTCCATATAATTTAATGTTTGAAGATTATTTCATGCAAATGTTGACCTTGACTGCGCCTCAAATGGTCCATCCGCTTAGTCCAATTTTGGCATTTCCACGTTTTTGAGTAATTGCTGCTGCTCATTAACACTGGCCGATACATCTGCGATATTTTCTTCAGTTCGCACTCTACGTAAGAGTATTGGTGGTTTAATGTCCAACAATGTAAATTTGGTGCGAAATTTAGTCACAATAGCCCGAATAGCCGCTTCAGTGGGTCGATTAAACTGACCATAAAATGGAAGCGCGCGATGAACTTTCTTAACAGAGCACGCATTTTGATAATAAAATTCAATAATTTGCAAGCGTTGTTCGTTTGGTTAAATTATAGACCAAACTGAAGATGTTTGACAGTGAAACAAAACACGAAACGTGCGTCAGCTGTTTAAACCAGTGTTGCCAAAAAGATAATAGCTAAAAAATCACCCTTTACATGGTCAGAGGAGTGAATGTACAGACCGAATTTCACGGTTCCAACTGTAATACTTTAGTTTGTACAATTTTTATCTCTTTTTAAAACGTTCACAGTACCAACTTCGAAAAAAAAACATTTATGTTGCGAGGTACAATTGGTACAATTTTTATCCCGTTTTTCATTAAACGTACAAATTTCTAAAAACTCATTTTTGTGGCGCGTCTACATTGTCAGAGGAATGTACACACCGAATTTCAAGCCGCAATACTTAAGATGGTACCATTTTTATCCCCTTTTGTCTCTTTCCCCCTTAAAAGTAAAAAATTCGAAAATCCCCTTTTTGTCGCGTGTCTGCATGGATTTCATGTTTCTAGCTATTACCGTTTAATCTGGGCGCTGATCAGTCTGTCATTCAGTTACGCAACTCTTTTATATGCAGTCGAACACGGTTATAACGAACCAGGAATTTTAGTTCAATATAACCGTAGGTCGTTATAACTGTAGTAATTTGTATGACACAAAAAAAACGTTGGGAACGTTCGTAATAAGCATAGTTCGTAATAACCGTGTTTGACTGTATACGAATGTAATTTCAGTGTTCTCTATTTTTGTAACCCCTTAAATGGTTTGCGATGGAGGGTAAGTTTGTTCTAGAGAAATATCGGGGATAAAAATGCCGATAAATAATATATTTGACCACTCCTTAGTATAGGGTTGGCCATTTCAAATTTTAAATTAGAATCGGCTATAAAAAAGTACTGATTAAAATTTGTGGTTTTATTGGATAGGTTGAACTTGGTAATTTAATGGTCATGAATGATACTTTGTGAGAATGGAACAAAGTATAATTCATTTGACTACCACGACTGGATCGGCAGTACCTCACGCGATAAACCCAATTTTTCAGCACATGGTCTAATGATGCCGCCAGCCCAAAATCCACACCAAACAATGACTCCTTGTGTAAGGCAATTTTGCTTATTGACATAGCCACAGAGATGAAAATGAGTTTCAGGAAGGCTGAACTGATGGCCGATCTCTTCCCGTAAAAATTTCACGTAAATTTCTTACAGTTTGCCTTAAAGACTCACTACATTGGAAGTAAGTTTTTAATGTTTCGGTAGTTCAACTTAAAAATGTTACATGGCCCAATCTATAGTTACGAGCGTTTTTTTTTTCTTTCTATTATCCACTTAGTCGATCCCACAAACTTCAAAACGCTTGCAGAACGGCAATTTTCAAACGATCCAGCACATAGTTTTAGTCAAATTTTGTCTACCCTAACCCCACACAAAAGTAAGCTTCGATTTTGAAGCAGATGATTTTAAATTCTTACACATTCACACTTAGTGTTCATCTTAATATACAAGAAGACTTGAATATTCCCTATTTCTTTGAAATTTACCATGTACGTTTCATGTTTAGCTGGTCACCTTTCACCACTTTTTAAATCGCATACCACCTTAGAGTACTTTCTGCAGTACCTTCGGTGCTTTGTGACACTTGGAAAGTAATTCAATAATGTCTCGTGTTCTGCACAAAGTACAAAATGATATAATGTAATTTTATTCCGCATCCTACGAATCACAGTGGGACGGCATCACAGTGACTATGACTGAATGTGTATGAACCTTCAGTCTAAAAGTCATAAACGAATTGAGTGATTTTTTGTCTACAACCGAACAAGACATGATTAAGAAACAACGTGTTTTTCAAACTGTAGATATGGGCGATTCCAAGTAAAGTGACCCTTTTTTCGACAAAATTTCAAAATCAATTTATGAATTAAACAAGTAAGGAAAGGCTAAAGTCGGGCGGGGCCGACTATATAATACCCTACACCACTCCCTGCGTATGTACCTCGCTTTGATTACTAAACCCAGGTATTTCATGGGAGCAATTTTATGTAGTTCATACAAATTTTATAAATTATATGAATATAATTTATATGCTATAAATTCATCTTTAGTCAAATTTAACGAATATGGTAAATAATATGGTAATTGATCCAATTGTCCGACAGACAAATACAAATTATACAGTAGTATACCAAAGTCATACCAAAGTATGGACATATGGGCATCACCCAAACAATTCTCATTGCAATTCAATTCGGTAAAAAATTGAAATCGGGAATGATTTTTGCATCCTGTAAATGTATGTGTTTGGCAAAAAATGTTAAATCGGAAAGGACATTTGTATGGGGGTATATTGAACACTGGAACGATGTGACGCGCTTTCGCCATGTCTGTTTATTGGTGAAATATAATATGTAAAATTTGGCCAAAATCGGTTAAACATTCGGCAGCAACATTTGTATGAGGGCTATATCTAAATCTGAACCGATCTTACCCACTTTCACCATCGGTTTTTTAGTTGGATTATAAGATGTTGTGCCAATTTTAAATAAAAACGGGTACAATATGTGGATTTTGGAGCGGAAAAAGTCAAATCGGGAGCTACATTTGTATGGGGGCTAAATCTAAATCTGAACCGATCTTACCCAATTTTTGCATACGTGTTTCTAGTTGCATTATAAGATTTTCTGCACAATTTAAAGAAAACCGGGTACAATATGTCGTTTCTAGAGCGGAAAATGTCAAATCGGGAGCGACATTTGTATGGGGGCTATATCTAAATCTGAACCGATCTTACCCAATTTTTGCATAAATGTTTCTAGTTGGATTATAAGATGTTGTGCCAATTTTAAAGAAAATCGGGTACAATATGTGGTTTCTAAAGCGGAAAAAGTTAAATCGGGAGCGACATTTGTATGGGGGCTATATCTAAATCTGAACCGATCTTACCCAATTTCGGCATAGGTGTTTTTAGTTGGATTATAAGATGTTGTACCAAATTTAAAGAAAATCGGGTACAATATGTCGTTTCTAGAGCGGAAAATGTCAAATCGGGAGCGACATTTGTATGGAGGCTATATCTAAATCTGAACCGATCTTACCCAATTTTTGCATACGTGTTTCTAGTTCGATTATAAGATGTTGTACCAAATTTAAAGAAAATCGGGTACAATATGTCGTTTCTAGGGCGGAAAATGTCAAATCGGGAGCAACATTTGTATGGGGGCTATATCTAAATCTGAACCGATCTTACCCAATTTTTGCATACGTGTTTCTAGTTCGATTATAAGATGTTGTACCAAATTCAAAGAAAATCGGGTACAATATGTCGTTTCTAGAGCGGAAAATGTCAAATCGGGAGCGACATTTGTATGGGGGCTATATCTAAATCTGAACCGATCTTACCTAATTTTTGCATAGGTGTTTCTAGTTGGATTATAAGATGTTGTGCCAAATTTAAAGAAAATCGGGTACTATATGTGCTTTATAGGGCGGAAAAAGTCAAATCGGGAGCGACATTTGTATGGGGGCTATATCTAAATCTGAACCGATTTCCTCCAAATTCAATACCGATGGTCATTGGCCAGAAAAAATAACTTCTGCCAAGTTTCATGACAATTGGACAACAATTGCGACCTGTAGAGTGCGAACAAGCTTAGATGGACAGCAGACGGACAGACGGACAGACGGACAGACGGACAGACGGACGGACAGACAGACATCGTTAAATCGACTCAGCTGGTGATTCTAAGCCGATCGGTATACTTAAAGGTGGGTCTAGCTCGATTATTTCTTGGTGTTACAAACATTTGGGGCGAAACTAACTTATAATACCCTAGCCCACGAAGTGGTGTAGGGTATAAAAACAAGTAAGGAAAGGCTAAAGTCGGGGGCGGGCCGACTATATGATACACTCCACTTTCTATCGGAATACAATTAAATTCAGTAAAAAAGTGAAAACGCGAAATATTGTTTCCTAATCACAGGCTAATATGACCTGGCCTAACTTGTCAAATCGGGAATAATATTTGTATCGGGGCTATATCCAACCATGGAATGAAGTGACTAACTTTCACAATAAGTTCTTCCAGTTGAAGTATAATGTGTTATGCTCAATTTTAAGAAATTCTATAAAAATACGCGGTTTCTGGGAGATCGAAATTTGTATGATAGCTATATGTAAATCTGAACCGATGTGACCCATTTTATCCATAGGTGTTCCTAGTCTAAATATAAGATGTTTTGTCAATTTTGAAGAAAATCTGGTCAAATATGAAGATTCTGGAGCGGAAAAATTCAAATTGGGAGCGAAATTTGTATGGGAGCTATATATAAATCTGAACCGATCTAACATATTTTTACCACAAGTGTTTCCATTTGAAATATAAGGTGTTTTGTCAATTTTGAAGAAAATCGGTTATAATATGTGGATTCTAAAGCGGAAAAATTCAAATTGGGAACGAAATTTGTATGGGAGCTATATATAAATCTGAGCCGATCTAACACATATTTGCCGCAGGTGTTTCCAGTTGAAATATAAGGTGTTTTGCGAATTTTGAAGAAAATCTGTTACAATATGTGGATTCTAAATCGGAAAAATTCAAATTGGGAACGAAATTTGTATGGGAGCTATATATAAATCTGAACCGATCTAACACATTTTTACAACAGGTGTTTCCAGTTGAAATATAAGGTGTTTTGCGAATTTTGAAGAAAATCGCTTAAAATATGTGGATTCTAGAGCGGAAAAATTGGGAGCGAAATTTGTATGGGAGCTATATATAAATCTGAACCGATCAAACACATTTTTACAACAGGTGTTTTTCGAATTTAGAGGGAAATCTGTTGAAATATATGGTATCTAGAGCGAAAAGGGTCAAATCGGGAGTGAAATTCGTATGGGGGCTATATCTAAATCTGAACCGATTTTCTTCAAAATAAATAGCGTTCGTCCTTGTCCCGAAAAACTTCGTTGTGCAAAGTTTCGTTTGGTTCTGGCTACAATTGCGACCTGTATCGTTAAATCGACTCAGAAAGTGATTCTAAGCCGATCGGTATAATTAACAATGGGTCTATCTCCCTTCCTTTTGGGTGTTACAAACAAATGCACAAAGACATAATACTCTCGTGGAATGTATAAAAACACCGATAAACATTCGTAATGTTTATACTTCTCATAATACATATTTTTGATTATATTTCAAAAAATAATGACCACAGTGGGTCTGAACGTTTCCTTTTTCAGATATAGACTACACCATTTTCATGTGCAATTCAAAAATTCCATTTGAAATTCAAAAATCGTCATTTGAAATTCAAAACTCGTCATTTGAACTTCAAAATTCGTCACTTGTAATTCAAAACTCGTCATTTGAAATTCTAAACTCGTAATTTGTAATTCAAAATACACCATTTGAAATTCAAAAGTTTTCATTTGAAATTCAAAAATTATTCCATTTGAAATTCAAAAGATTCCATTTGAAATTCAAAAATGTAAACAAATTATTTAAGAAAAATATACATTAGGTGGGGTAGCATTTATTTTTTCTGCAAACTTGGATATTCTGCAGTTTTGAAAACAGATTTAATAATATGATAAGCAACTAATAATTATAATGATGTAAAATGTCGGTAATTTCATATATAGCTCAGAGAGCATCTGCATATAATTTATAGTGACTTGCAATTTACTTAGGGTTGGATTACTTGTGTGGGAGGTACAACAAATCAGAACTAATTTACAGGTATAAAGTGATTGTAAAACCATTTCCAATATTAAATTGTTACTGATCAGTTTTATTTTACACAAGCCTATGTCAATTTGTGTGAGAGGTCTTGCAATATCGCTCATATTGCAGTTGTATATAACGTCTATGAAAACATTACCAATGACCAAATTTCAGGGTATTCCGATCGTCCGTATAGAAGTTATAAATTTTAAATTTAAATAGGTTAGAGTGATTTGCGTGAGAGATACGTAAATCTGTTTTCTTAATAGCAGAATATTAAAGTTTACAGAAATAAATAAATGCTACCAAACCTAATGTATATTTTGCTTAAATAATTTTGTTTACCCTTTTTGAATTGCAAATGGATTAATTTTTGAATTGAATGGAATAATTTTTGAATTTCAAATGAAAACTTTTGAATTTCAAATGGTGTCTTTTGAATTACTTATGATGAGTTTTGAATTGCAAATGACGAGCTTTGAATTACAAATGATGGCTTTTGAATTTCGAATGATGTCTTTTGAATTTCAAATGATGTCTTTTGAATTACAAATGACGACTTTTCAAAAATTCCATTTGAAATTCAAAAAATATCAAATCAAAAATATCATTTGAAATTCAAAACTCGCCATTTGTAATTCAAAAGTCGTCATTTGTAATTCAAAAGACACCATTTGATTTTCAAAAGTCGTCATATGAAATTCAAAACTCGTCATTTGTAATTCAAAACTCGTCATTTGTAATTCAAAAGACACCATTTGAAATTCAAAAATGTAAACAATCTTATTTAAGAAAAATATACATTAGGTGGGGTAGCATTTATCTTTTCTGCAAATGATAAGCAACTAATAATTACAATGATGTAAAATGTCGGTAATTTCATAAATAGTTTATAACCTTCACCAGCTCAGAGAGCATCTGTATATAATTTATAAGGACTTGCATTTAACATAGGGTCGGATTATTTGTGTGGGAGATACAACAAATCATAACTATTTTACAGGTATAAAGTGATTGTAAAACCATTTCCAATATTAAATTGTTACAGATCAGTTTTATTTTAACCAAAGCATATGCCAATTTGTGTGAGAGGTCTTGCAATATCGCACATATTGAAGGTATATAACATCTATGGAAACATTACCGAATATCAAATTTCAGAGTATTCCGATCGTCCGTATTCTAAAATCGAAACAAATTTCTCAATGGGTAATATTTTTATATCCTCACTACAAAGAGTGAGGAGTGACTTAGACCCTAAGTACGTATGGACCAAATCCATTTCACAACTGTCTATGCTATTTGAGCCATGTCCGTCTATCTATCAATCTAACATAAAAACAAGTAAGGAAAGTCTAAAGTCGGGCGGGGCCGACTCTATGATACACTCCACTTTCAATCCGAATACAATTTAATTCGGCGAAAAAGTGAAAACGGGAAGGATTTTTGTATCCTGTAAATGTATGTGTTTGACAAAAAATGTTAAATCAGAAAGGACATTTGTATGGGGGTGTATTGAAATCTGGAACGAAATAGGTAAAATGTATAGTTTGGCCAAAATCGGTTAAAGATTTGGGAGCAACATTTGTATTTGCGCTATATCTAAATCTGAACCGATCTTAGCCACTTTCTGCATAGGTGTTTCTAATTGGATTATAAGATGTTGTGTCAAATTTAAAGAAAATTGCGTACAATATGTCGTTTCTACAGCGGAAAATGTCAAATCGGGAGCGAGATTTGTATGGCGCCTATATCTAAATCTGAACCGATCTTACCTAATTTCTGTATATGTGTCTCTACTTAGATTATAAGATGTTGTGCCAAATTTAAAGAAAATCGAGTATGATATCGGGAGCAACATTTGTATGGGGGCTAAATCTGAACCAATCTTGCCGAATTTCTGCGTAGGTGTTTCTAGTTGGATTGTAAGATGTTGTGTCAAATTTAAAGAAAATCGGGTACAATATGTCGTTTCTACAGCGGAAAATGTAAAATCGGGAGCGACATTTGTATGGGGGCTATATCTAAATATGAACCGATCTTATCCAATTTTTGCATAAGTGTTTCTAGATGGATTATAAGATGTTGTGCCAAATTTAAAGAAAATTGGGAACAATATGTGGTTTCTAGAGCGGAAAATGTCAAATCGGGAGCGACATTTGTATGGGGGCTATATCTAAATCTGAACCGATCTGACCGATTTTCACCATAGCTATTTCCACTTCAATTATAGGGTACTGTGACAAATTTGAAGCAAATCGAGTAAAATATGTGGTTTCTAGAGCGGAAAAAGTCAAATCGGGAGCGACATTAGTATGTGGGCTATATCTAAATCTGAACCGATATGACCCACTTTCGCCATAGCTGTTTCTACTTA
This sequence comes from Polietes domitor, assembly GCA_947397865.1. Classification (NCBI taxonomy): domain Eukaryota; kingdom Metazoa; phylum Arthropoda; class Insecta; order Diptera; family Muscidae; genus Polietes; species Polietes domitor. The sequence continues at coordinate 141,452,685 of OX377618.1, forward strand.
AATTATAGGGTACTGTGCCAAATTTGAAGCAAATCAAGTGAAATATGTGGTTTCTAAAGCGGAAAAAGTCAAATCGGGAGCGACTATGGGGGATATATCTAAATCTGAACCGATCTGATCGATTTTCACCATCGCTGTTTCCACTTCAATTATAGGGTACTGTACCAAATTTGAAGCAAATCGAGTGAAATATGTGGTTTCTAGAGCGGAAAAAGTCAAATCGGGAGCGACATTTGTATGGGGGCTATATCTAAATCTGAACCGATATGACCCACTTTCGCCATAGCTGTTTCTACTTAAATTATAGGGTACTGTGCCAAATTTGAAGCAAATCGAGTGAAATATGTGGTTTCTAAAGCGGAAAAAGTCAAATCGGGAGCGACATTTGTATGGGGGCTATATCTAAATCTGAACCGATCTGACCGATTTTCACCATCGCTGTTTCCACTTCAATTATAGGGTACTGTGCCAAATTTGAAGCAAATCGAGTGAAATATGTGGTTTCTAGAGCGGAAAAAGTCAAATCGGGAGCGACATTTGTATGGGTGCTATATCTAAATCTGAACCGATTTGCTTCAAATTAAATAGCGTTCGTCCTTGATCCACAAAACTTACTTGTGCCAATTTTTGTTAAGATCGGACTATAGTTGCGACCTGTAATTTGATTACAACAATAGATGGACAGACGGACAGACAGACGGACATTGCTAAATCGACTTAGAAAGTGATTCTAAGCCGATCTGTATAATAAACGGTGGGTCTAACTCGTTTCCTTTTAGGTGTTACAAACAAATGCACAAAGACATAATACTCTCGTGGAGTGTATAGTAAATAATAAATCCTACCCAACCTAATGTATATTTTGCTTAAATAATTTTGTTTACCCTTTTTGAATTGCAAATGGAATAATTTTTGAATTTCAAATGAAAACTTTTGAATTTCAAAAGGTGTCTTTTGAATTACTTAAGAGGAGTTTTGAATTGCAAATGACGAGTTTTGAATTACAAATGAAGAGTTTTGAATTTCAAATGATGTCTTTTGAATTTCAAATGATGTCTTTTGAATTACAAATGACGACTTTTGAATTTCAAATGTTGTCTTTTGAATTACAAATGGAATTTTTGAATTTCAACTGGTGTCTTTTGAATTTCAAGTGATGTCTTTTGAATTACTATTGATGTCTTTTGAATTTCAAATGATGTCTTTTGAATTACAAATGACGACTTTTGAATTTCAAATGTTGTCTTTTGAATTACAAATGGAATTTTTGAATTTCAACTGGTGTCTTTTGAATTTCAAGTGATGTCTTTTGAATTACAATTGATGTCTTTTGAATTTCAAATGATGTCTTTTGAATTACAAATGACGACTTTTGAATTTCAAATGTTGTCATTTGAATTACAAATGGAATTTTTGAATTTCAACTGGTGTCTTTGGAATTTCAAGTGATGTCTTTTGAATTACAATTGAAAAAAGGTATAGTGTCGTAACAGGATTTCCGTCAAAATGTCACGCCCGTTACAATTTAAATATCCTATATTCATAAAGAGATGTCGGTAACGTATACTTTAGAAGAAAGTATTTGAACTACTCTTTTGATTAGCAAAAATGAAACAAATTCAAGAAAATAATTAAAACCTCAAGATTTTCTTCAAAGCTAAGGTCACACCCGTTACGCTCTTATTAGTTGTATATCTCCAATATTTTAAAGGCTAAGGCATATTTATATTCGCATTAATATTCCACGTAACATGACGTTTTCAATTGGCAGTATAGTAAAAATCTCAGACAATGAATATGGGAGCAATTTAAACATACTTAAGCAAAAGTGTCACACCCGTTCCAATGGAGTCACCTATAAGTTATAGCAAAGTAAGATTGATTGATGATTGATTTAAATAATTAGAGAAACATTTTCCTATTTGCTTTTAACAAAATCGCTTGAAAACCGCTACTTTTAAAATGTGGTGGATGAAAATAAGTTGGTTGGGGGAAAACATCGTTCGATTTTAAATATCAATTCTGTAGATTATTTAACAAAATTGAAAGCAAATATGTATTTGGTTTCTAGTGGGCTCGGAAGAAATAATCCAAGTGTTTGCATATCGACTGTTGCCATAAACGCTCAGTCTAATCGCTTCCTTTTGGGCGATTGCAACACGCAACCCACCCAGAGAGACGCAAACACTGCGCCACAGTGTATGTAGGGTGGTGTTGTGGAATAACTCATAGTTATTACGTTGAAAGGTATATACGTTTCTATCCGGCCAAACTTAACAACGTTTTCGCCTGTTTACATTTTGCAGATGTAGAAACAACATCATGCTGAAAGGCGCTAAATCAGCGACAGCCGTGAAGTGTACATTAAAGTGGGTCGTTTTTTGCCATTCCGAAAAAATTTGAATACAGTTCTCTAGTTTCAAAATTTGATCAGTAATCTCAGTGTATATTTTTGCATTTATCTTTTCATATCCTCCACCATAGATTGGAATGCTTTACATTCAATATTTTAATAGACTTCTTGTTGTATTTAAACAGATAAATATAAGTGAAGAGTGGAAGAGTAAAGGTCAGAAAAAGATATAGAAATTTACCATTATTTAAAACCTTATTGAATAATAATAATTTAGATGAATTCCAAGTGAAACGGAACAGAAAAAGTCCTTAGGTTCTCCGATTTTAATGAAAGTTTGCAAATTTGTACAAACTGAACAATGGAGATAGAACTGCATTTATCGATTTTCAAAAATAAGAAATTGTAGATACTACTGTGTGTGGATCGAAAATCAGGAATTTTGTCTTAAGGCAGTTTAAACAAGTAAAAAAAAGCGTTAACTTCGGCCGGTACGAACTTTAAATACCCTCCACCCTGGATTGCAGTACACAGAGGATGTCGATTTTACAGAAGTGCAGCAATATTACAGCAAAATTAAAATAAACAAGTAAGGAAAGGCTAAAGTCGGGCGGGGCCGACTATACGATACACTCCACTTTCTATCCGAATACAATTCAACTCGGTAAAAAAGTGAAAACGGGAAGAATGTTTGTATGTTTCCTAATCATAAGCTAATATTACCTGGTCAAATTTGTCAAATCGGAAATATTTATATCGGTGCTATTTCCAAACAAGGAATATAGTGACTAACTTTCACAATAAGTTCATCCAGTTGAAATATAACGTGTTAAGCTCATTTTGTGAAAATTCGTGCTTTCTGGTGCGGAAAAAGTCTATCCGAAATTTGTATGGGAAATTTTTGTATGGAAGCTATATGTAAATCTGAACCGATGACCCATTTTCACCATGGGTGTTTCCAGTTGAAATATGAGATATTTTGAAAGATTTGACGAAGATCTGTTAAAATATGTGGTTTATAGAGTGGAAAAAGTGAAATTTGTGTGGGAGCCATATATATATCTGAACCGATCACCCATTTGCGCCAAATTTGATGAGGATCTGTTAAAATATGTGGCTTCTAGTGCAGAAAAAGTCAAATCGGGAGCGAAATTTTAATGGGAGCTACATATAAATCTGAACCGATCTGACCTATTTTCACCATAGGTGTTCCTAGTTTAAATATAAGATGTTCCGCCAAATTTGAAGACAATCTGATATATGGTTTCTAGAGCGGAAAAAGTCAAATCGCGAGCGAAATTTGTATGGGGGCTATATCTAAATCTGAACCGATTTTCTTTAAATTAAATAGCGTTCGTCCGAAAAACTTCATTGTGCAAAGTTTAATTTAGTTCTGTCTACAATTGCGACCTGTATAGTGATTACAAGAATAGATGGACAGACGGACAGGCGGACATTGCTAAATCGATTCAAAAAGTGATTCTAAGTCGATCGGTGTAATGAAGAATGGGTCTACCTCGCTTCTTTTTGGGTGATACAAACAAATGCACAAAGCCATAATACTCTCGTGGAGTGTATAAAAATATAAATACAAATAAATAAAATTAATAAACGAAAATAATTTTATAAATAAATATAAAATTTTAATTAATTTAAACCACGCTTATAAGGCAATATATGTTATATATGTTTATACTTGTATATAAGCCAGCAATCTTCTACCCTAAATTTTGGGGTATAGGAGGTGCAATTTCAGCTACAACTGCACAGTGGAATATTTTCATACAAACTGTGGCAACAATTTCGCACACATCCCTTATTTAGTCAAAGTAAATCAAAAATATTTTTTTTGTTTAAATCCGCCCACAACCACGCCACCCTCCCATGTAAGTTAAAATGGAAAAAACGTCATAAATTTCTTATTTTAATATATATGTTAATATAAATCATTACTATTGATCCCATTTGAGTCCACAATGAAATTAATATTGTCAGTACCACGTCCATCGCACAAATAAAAATTTTGATTTTTTACAACTTTCGAAATTTTTGATAAACATTTTATTTTTTTAAGCGATGACAAACAGCTATTTTAACTTTATAAATAAGTTAAGATTAACATCGGCCCAATATTTACATGCGCTCGCATGCCATAAAACCTTTCATCCCTAAAGTATGCTTTAAATTTTCCAAAATAAATTAGCAGAGAACAACGAAGAAAATATTGCTTCATTTTTGGCATAGAAGGTTTTACCATTTCAGTAATTAAGTCGATGTTTGCAGCTGTAAGCAGAATATTATTTTTAAAATGAATAAATAAGACAATAGTTTAATAATTTTTGTAAATACCGAGGCATCGGTCGGCCTCGCGAATATAGTTTTATGCTGTAGAAGATTAACAATTCTACATAAATACAACCTTCAGGTAAACCACTGTCTGAAAAGGAAAGCAAAAACGTAATTACACTTTTTTAAATGCAAAAGAACACCTCAAGAGCTCCTATTTTAAACGAAATTTCAATACGATACATGGTTTCCGAGATACATCGCAATAAAATAAATAAATAAAGCTCTATATAATGAAATTTTCAATTATTTTAGCATTTATCGCAATCGCATATCGCAGCTGTATCGGCCAGTGTTAATGATGACCATCAATTATCGATTCGTCGCCGTTCGCCGTTTGCAGCAATTGGGCCTCTGTTACTCAAAAACGTGGAAATGCCAAAATTGGACTAAGCGGATGGACCATTTGAGGCACAGTCAAGGTCAACATTTGCATGAAATAATCTTAAAACATTAAATTCCCATATAGGAAATTATCGATTCAAAAAAAGATTTCATGCATTTTTCTGAATTTTATGTGTTTTTTTTTTTTTTTTTTTGAAAAACTTTCCAATAGCTTTTAAAAACCACCCTTTATAAGATATTTATTATATCAAACCACGCTTACAAGGCAAGGCTATCAATACGTTTATATTCGAATATATCGAAATAATACTTCAAGTCAATTCAAAAAGTAAATATAAGACATTAATCTTTACAAATCTTAAATACCATAAATATTGGTAGATAAGTACACATTTTTTGCATGATTCAACCAATTTTTGTCGTAAAAGTAAAAGAGTAGTAATTTGGAAAAAAAATTATTTTGCGGCATAGGCATATATTTTTGCATGGGCAGAGGAATGTATGCACTATCCTATTTTAAGGAGGTAAGAGTACGACTTTTTAAAATCTCTTTATTTTACCTGTCTATGCAGTCAGAAGAATGTATATACCGATTTTCATTATTCTGACAAATTGTGCAAAGAATACAAATGACGTTATGTAAGGATATTCAAAGGTAAAAGTCGTTTTGACAATGTACAATTTACTATATAAATTTAATGCAGTCGTCAAGAGCTTTCCGATGGCACATAAGCTTTTATAACACGATGATGGATTAGGACAATAATGTATCTTAAATAAGTGGATCTATTTCCAGAAACAATGTAAATTGCCAATTTTTTCGAATTATAAAATACAAACTACATTGAATAATGCCTTCCACAGCGAAGTGCATTCAACAGTAAATTTACAAATTATTGTATTACTAATTTTGAATTTGGTGTCCAAGTTGACACTATTTATTTAGATTTTAGTAAGGCTTTCGATAGAGTTTCTCATAATTTACTTGTTAAGAAACTTTCTAGATCTGGAATTCACTCTTCTTTATTGAATTGGTTGAGTTCATACTTATCTAACAGATGCTCTTTTGTCTCAATTGATAATTGCAACTCTGATTTTTATGTCGCTACCTCTGGGGTTCCTCAGGGTAGCATTCTAGGTCCACTTCTTTTCACCTTATTCATTAATGACATATGCTCATGTTTCCAATTCTGCAATTATCTCCTATATGCCGATGACATTAAATTGTTCGCAGGGATTTCTAATCTTCAGGATTCTATGTCTCTTCAGTGTGACATTGATCGTGTTTTGACTTGGTGTGAAGTGAATATGTTGCCGCTGAATGTTGCGAAATGTTCTCACCTTCCTTTTGGAAGGCGCGTAAAAATGATTAACTCTAGATACTATATTAACAATGAGTTATTGGTAAAGGTTGATAGTAAGTTGGACTTAGGTGTTGTCTTTGACAGTAAATTGAGTTTTAGGTTACATATTGATTATGTCATTCCAAGGGCTTATTCAGTTCTGGCATTCATAAGGCGCAATAGTAAGGACTTTATAAATCCTTACACTCGCAAATTGCTTTATGTTACTTTTGTTAGATCAAAATTGGAATATGCTTCTATGGTTTGGAGTCCATTTTATGTTAATCACATAAACCGCATTGAGCGACTACAAAAGAAATTTATTAATTTTGCTTTGTTTTCTATTAACTTCACTGATCCTAGGCCTTCTTATGAATCCAGGTGTTTACTCATACATTTGGATACATTAGCAAATCGGCGCTCCAAAATGTCTGTGTTATTTATTTTCAAATTAATTTCTGGAAAAATAGACTGTCCTTTATTGCTTAGTCGTATTGGCTTCAATATCCCTGCTAGGGATTTGCGTACTTGGGAATACTTTAACATACCTATGCATAGATGTAATTATGCTCTTAATGAACCTATTTTACGTGCTCTAAAAGAATGTAATAATATAAATAAAAAATTCGATTTAGATTTTTCATTTTCGCTGTCAAATTTTAATGAAATACTAGATTTATTTTACTCTTAGATTTAAGCTAGTCTGTAAGGATCATAATGTCCATAGACTGAAATAAATAAATAAATAAATAAATAAATAGATAAATTGTTATAATGTCAATAGTTCTCTACTATCTTCTGCAACAATCTCAGAGTGCGACCCACTCTAGAGTTCTTTGAATTTGTACTGGAAATGTTTGTCTATACGTGTATTTTCTGCACAATTCCCACATGACTTTCTACATTGGATTATCTCTCTGCTTTTGCTGCTGTGCTTCGTTTTCGTTTATTCATCAATGGATGCAATCACAATTCACTGCATACGAAAAAAATAGAACGAAATCAAACAGACAAATACGAGCGAGTGGCAAGTTGATTATAGTTTTGCAACAGATGAATAGACATACATATGGGTAGACTTAGGCCTTCGGCGGGGCCTAGGCAAGCTATTTTAACACTTTCTCAAACAAAAGGTCAAATAAAAATACTATTTCAATTTTGACCAAGAAAAATAAAGATTTGTGTACGCTCCACCATAGGATGGCGATATATTAAGTTTACCATTCCGTTTGTAATATCGACCTGAGACCCCATAAAGGCTATATAGTATTGATCGTCATAAAACTCTATGAAGATCTTGCACGCTAGCATCTAAACGAAAGGAGCTAGGAGGTCCAAACTGTCCATAAATGCGTCTTATAGTCGTTTTTATACCCACCACCTCCAGGATGGGGGGTATACTAACTTTGTCATTCCGTTTGTAACACCTTGAAATATAGACCTGAAACCCTATAAAGTATATATATTCTTGATCGTCATAAAATTCTACGACGATCTAGACATATCCGTCTGTTGAAAGCACGCAAGCATTTAAACGAAAGGAGCTAGAACGTTCAAAATTTCAATAAATCCGTCTTATAGTCGTAGATCGGTTGGTTGATTGAAACGGGAAATTGAACGGGAATTGAAACGAAATCGGCCCGAAGGTAAAAATTTTTCCCTCACAAGGACTAAAAATACCCATAATAATCCCTAATATTTTAGATTATTTAAGCATGTTTTTTGAATATGTCTGTTTATATTTGCTTGATATTTGGTATGCGCGCATTCCTCTTATAGCAAAAACGTGCACCATAAAGTGATTCTTATTTTTAGGGGGTGAAATGGGCCAAAAAAGGGATAAAAATGGTACATATTAAACGACAACAGATAGAAACACGAAATTCGGTGTGTACATTGTTCTAATTGCGTAGATAATTTTTTTTTTTAAATTCGTACTTTTAACGGGTAAAATGAATCGTAATGATAAAAATGAGAGGGGTACCAACCAAACGACTGTACCTAGAATAATGAATTTCGGTGTATACATTCCTCTGATTGCATAGACAAGTAAAATAAACGGATTTTTCAAATGAAAAAGGGGATAAAAATAGTACCAATCAAATGACCGCAGCTAGAGTCATGAAATTCGAAGTATACATTCCTCTGACTGTGTAACACGGAAAATAAACTAATTTTTCGAAATTTGTCTTTCAAGCGATACAATGGTACAGAGGGATAAAGATGGTAGCAACCAAACGGCTACACCTAGAATAATGAATTTCGGAGTATACATTCCTCTGACTGCGTAGACACGGAAAATAAACGGATTTTTCGAAATTCGTACTTTCAAGGAATACAATGGTACAGAGGGATAAAAATAGTTCCAACTAAACGACTACAGCTAGAATGATGAAACTCTAATTGCGTAGAAACGTCAAATAAAGAAAAAAGAAATTTTAGATAGTCGTACTCTTAAGGGGTTAAAAATGGAACCAACGAGCTGGAATCATGGAATTCGGTGTATACATTCCTCTGGCTGCATAGACACGCAAAATAAAAAGTTTTTTCCAAATTCGTACTTTTACTTTTACGGCAAAAATTGTTTGAATCATGAAGTTAGGTTATTTTGCACTATGTACGTATGATAATGGATTTTCAAAACTTGAACTTCTGGCATTAAAATAGAATGGAAATACAAACACCCACTATTTACCAATATTTATGGTATTTAAGCTTTTTGAAAATATAAATATAAGAATATTAATTTTTTGAATTGACTTGAAGTATTATTTCGATATGTATCGTGTAAACATATTGGTAGCCTTGCCTTATTATATTTATTTATAAAATATTTTTTTCAATATTTGTATTTGTTTTGGTTTGGCTCCTTATAGAGGCCGGGTTTGATGTTGAAAAGTCGCTGCGAAGCCACCTGAATGAAACCTTTAGACAGGGTGGAAATCATGATAGTGGTAGTCTGCAGCCAAGTAATAAATGTCACCATGCCATTTATAAATAAATTTCCATTCTATTAAATATAGATGAAAAATGGTCTTGAGCCAGGACAATATCCCAGTTCAAATCAATTAAAAAATTATATTTTCCTGTAATATTACTGCACATCTACGAAAATCGACATCCTCTGTGGAATGCAATCCATGGTGGAGGGTATATATTCGGCCAGGCCGAATTTAATGCCGTTTTTTACTTGTTTTTTATTCGTTTATTTTACAAAATATATAAGCTTAAACTTTAAATAAACAACCAGTATCTAATATAAATGTTTTTGTATGCACTGTCTCATATACGGGCTCTCTAGTATACTTATTCTGATATATATCTTTTTTAGAGTTTAGTATTCAATTTTACTATACAATAAATACCTTTATAATTATAATTCATGTAAGACGATCTAGACATGTCCATAAATGCGTCTTATAGTCGTAGATTGGCTGGGGTTGCAACTGGTCCAAATATGTGGATGCATTTAAAGTTCATAAATGCTAAAATAATTGAAAAATTCATTATATAGAGCTTTATTTAATTATTTATTTTATTGGGATGTATCTCGGAAACCATGTATCGTATTGAAATTTCGTTTAAAATAGGAGCTCTTGAGGTGTTCTTTTGCATCTTTTCAGACAGTAGTTTACATGAAGGTTGTATTTATATAGTATTGTTAATCTTCTACAGTATACAACTATATTCGCGAGGCCGACCGATGCCTCGTCATTTACAAATATTATTAAACTATTATCTTATTTATTCATTTTAAAAATAATATTCTGCTACAGCTGCAAACATCGACTTAATTACTGAAATGGTAAAACCTTCTATGACAAAAATGAAGCAATATTTTCTTCGATGTTCTCGGTTAATGTATTTTGGAAAATTTATTTAAAGCATACGTTAGGGATGTAGGGTTTTATGGCATGCGAGCGCATGTAAATATTGGACCTATATTAAACTTAAGTTATTTATAAAGTTAAAATAGCCGTTTGTCATCGCTTAAAAAAGTAAAATGTTTATCAAAAATTTCGAAAATCGTAAAAAATTAAAATTTTTATTTGTGAGTTGGGCGTGGCACTGACAATATTAATTTCATTGTGGACTCAAATGAGATCACTAGTAATGATTTATATTAACATATATATTAAAATAAGAAATTTATGATGTTTTATTCATTTTAACTTACATGGGAGGGTGGCGTGGTTGTGGGCGGATTTAAACAAAAAATATGTTTTTGATTTACTTTGACGAAATAAGGGATGTGTGCGAAATTGTTGCCACAGTTTGTATGAAAATATTCCACTGTGCAGTTGTTGCTGAAAATGCACCTCCTACACAGCAATATTTAGGGTAGAAGAGTGCTGCCTTATATAAAAGTATAAACATATATAACATATATTGCCTTATAAGCGTGGTTTAAATTAATTACAATTTTATATTTATTTATAAAATTATTTATGTTTATTAATTTTATTTATTTGTATTTATATTTTTATACACTCCACGAGAGTATTATGGCTTTGTGCATTTCTTTGTAACACCCAAAAAGAAGCGAGATAGACCCATTGTTAATTATACCGATCGACTTAGAATCACTTTTTGAGTCGATTTAGCAATGTCCGTCTGTCTGTCTGTCCATCTATTCTTGTAATCTCAATACAGGTCGCAATTGTAGACAGAACTAAATGAAACTTTGCACAACGAAGTTTTACGGTACAACGACGAACGCTATTTAATTTGAAGAAAATCGGTTCAGCTTTAGATATAGCCCCCATACTAATTTCGCTCGCGATTTGACTTTTTCCGCTCTAGAGACCACATATTTCACTTGATTTGCTTCAAATTACCTTGCATTACCTTATAATTCTACTAGAAACATCTGTGTTGAAAATGGATTAAATCGGTTCAGATTTAGATATAGCCCCCATACAAATTTCGCTCGCGATTTGACTTTTTCCGCTCTAGAAACCACATATTGTATCAGATTGTCTTCAGATTTGGCGAAACATCTTATAAAGGGTGATTTTTTAAGAGCTTGATAACTTTTTTTTTAAAAAAAACGCATAAAATTTGCAAAATCTCATCGGTTCTTTATTTGAAACGTTAGATTGGTCCATGACATTTACTTTTTGAAGATAATTTCATTTAAATGTTGACCGCGGCTGCGTCTTAGGTGGTCCATTCGGAAAGTCCAATTTTGGGCAACTTTTTCGAGCATTTCGGCCGGAATAACCCGAATTTCTTCGGAAATGTTGTCTTCCAAAGCTGGAATAGTTGCTGGCTTATTTCTGTAGACTTTAGACTTGACGTAGCCCCACAAAAAATAGTCTAAAGGCGTCAAATCGCATGATCTTGGTGGCCAACTTACCGGTCCATTTCTTGAGATGAATTGTTCTCCGAAGTTTTCCCTCAAAATGGCCATAGAATCGCGAGCTGTGTGGCATGTAGCGCCATCTTGTTGAAACCACATGTCAACCAAGTTCAGTTCTTCCATTTTTGGCAACAAAAAGTTTGTTAGCATCGAACGATAGCGATCGCCATTCACCGTAACGTTGCGTCCAACAGCATCTTTGAAAAAATACGGTCCAATGATTCCACCAGCGTACAAACCACACCAAACAGTGCATTTTTCGGGATGCATGGGCAGTTCTTGAACGGCTTCTGGTTGCTCTTCACTCCAAATGCGGCAATTTTGTTTATTTACGTAGCCATTCAACCAGAAATGAGCCTCATCGCTGAACAAAATTTGTCGATAAAAAAGCCGATTTTCTGCCAACTTTTCTAGGGCCCATTCACTGAAAATTCGACGTTGTGGCAGATCGTTTGGCTTCAGTTCTTGCACGAGCTGTATTTTATACGGTTTTACACCAAGATCTTTGCGTAAAAGCTTCCATGTGGTCGAATAACACAAACCCAATTGCTGCGAACGGCGACGAATCGACATTTCACGGTCTTCAGCAACACTCTCAGAAACAGACGCAATATTCTCTTCTGTACGCACTGTACGCATTCGTGTGGTTGGTTTAATGTCCAATAAAGTAAACTGAGTGCGAAACTTGGTCACAATCGCATTAATTGTTTGCTCACTTGGTCGATTATGTAGACCATAAATCGGACGTAAAGCGCGAAACACATTTCGAACCGAACACTGATTTTGGTAATAAAATTCAATGATTTGCAAGCGTCGCTCGTTAGTAAGTCTATTCATGATGAAATGTCAAAGCATACTGAGCATCTTTCTCTTTGACACCATGTCTGAAATCCCACGTGATCTGTCAAATACTAATGCATGAAAATCCTAACCTCAAAAAAATCACTCTTTATATAAACTAGGAACACTTATGGTATAGGTCAGATCGGTTCAGATATACATATATATGGCTCCCATTAAAATTTCGCACCCGATTTGACTTTTTCTGCAACATATTTTAACAGATCCTCATTAAATTTGGCGCAAATGGGTTAGATCGGTTCAGATTTATATATAGCTCCCACACAAATTTCACTCCCGAATTCACTTTTACCACTCCATAAACCACATATTTTAACAGATCTTCGTCAAATCTTTCAAAATATCTCATATTTCAACTGGAAACACCCATGGTGAAAATCGGTTCAGATTTACATATAGCTTCCATACAAATTTCGCCCCAAAAATTTCCCATACAAATTTCGGATAGACTTTTTCCTCACCAGAAAGCACGAATTTTCACAAAATGAGCTTAACACGTTATATTTCAACTGGATGAACTTATTGTGAAAGTTAGTCACTATATTCCGTGTTTGAAAATAGCACCGATATACATATTTCCGATTTGACAAATTGGACCAGGTAAAATTAGCCTATGATTAGGAAACATACAAACATTCTTCCCGGTTTCACTTTTTTACCGAGTTGAATTGTATTCGGATAGAAAGTGGAGTGTATCGTATAGTCGGTCCCGCCCGACTTTAGCCTTTCCTTACTTGTTTATTTTAATTTTGCTGCACTTCTGTAAAATCGACATCCTCTGTGTAATGCAATCCAGGGTGGAGGGTATTTAAAGTTCGTCCGGGCCGAACTTAACGCTTTTTTACTTGTTATGTAATTTTTTATGGCAAAAAATTTGTGTAAAACATTTTGACCCTTTAAACCGCTGTTTTCGGGGTAATGTTTACCCTTGTTGCACAAAAGGGACCAAAAAGACCCCTATATTGAGGAGGTAGAGGGTTAAAATATTCCACAAAAATGTTTCTGATAGTGTTTTGAGCAATTTTGCTGAACACAACCTTTGTGAGGATCTCAAGGTTTCCTATGCCGGTTCCTCATAAGAATGTGCAAAGGGGGGATGTATTCATCCCTCTCTAAATGACCCTCATACGTATACTTGCTAAACGCCGATATAAGTACATATATTCTGTTTTTACTACATCTTCCATTTTGCAGAAATTCTAAGCTCATCAAAATTATCTCATACAGTTTTGACACCCTGTGAATGAATATGGACTTTAAAGTGTATTAAATTTTCCCTGCGTTGTGATCAACAAAACATAATAATTCACTTGGCACAAAGTGAATTTTGTCTGGCCGCACATAAACACATCAAAAATTTGGTAAATTTAAATCGGAACAAAATACCCAACTGTTCGAACGAATAAGTTAAAGGATAACTTGATTTCGGTCCGTGTTGAAAACTCCCCTTCGAACACAATTTTGTGATTTATACCAAAAAGTTTAAAATTTCATATATCCACCCAAAGCTACAACATATCCATCCCACCCCAACTGCTTTTCAATTCTATACAACATTGTAATTCTTAAGCTGTGCATTGTGGCTCTTTGGAAGAGAGGAAGAGAAGAGGAAGACATAGAGAGAAATCGTCCTATTTACATAAACAAAAAATCGAATAAAACATTAAAACCGAATCAAACATGTGCGGTTGTGTAAATAACACATGTTGGGTTCCAAGCGAAAGTGAACAAAATGAAAAGTTATTTTCACTTTTTTCGAGAATCCTTTTTTTTGTGGCGCATAGGCAATGGCTGAGGATTGTTTGGAAAAAAAGTTTCCTTTTGAGCACATGTGAACCACCTACTGCCACTGCCACGGCGGAGACACTCACTAGTGTACGTGCGAACTGTTGCGAAGCATGTGCAACTTATTAGAAATTATTACGAATATTTTTCAACATTAACGGAAAAAATAGAGATTAACTTTTTTCTCGTGTTGTCGTGTTCGCAGTTTCTTTTACAAGGGAATTCCTCCAGCGAATGGATGTTTAGGTTTAACAATTACAAAGCTGCAAATGGATGGAATTGCGAATGATGACTCTATCAGCCAGTCGACAGTGGTTCAATGCAAAACAATATCACCTACATTGGCCTGCCTTAAATCGAATGAAATGAACCATTATTTTATTTGGGTCATGGGCATGTGTATGTAATTCTGAAAATAGGCACTAAACTTTACAAAACATTTTACGACGGTCTAGCCATGTATGTCTGTTCTAGGGAAAAATTTTTCCCTAACAAAGGCACGAAATACCCCAAAACACCCCACGCATTTCGAGACTTTAAATAATTCTTTTGAAAATGTCTGCTTTGTATCTGCGCTCCATAAAGTGATCCATATTTTTTTAATGGCATTTATGCGTAAAACAAAAAAGGATATTTAGAAATTCCAACTTTTAAGGGAGAAAATGTAGAAAAAGGAAAACATTTGTACCGACTAAATGGCTACAGATAAAATAAAATTCGATGTGTGCATTCCTCAGGCTGCATAGAAAAACAAGTAAGGAAAGGCTAAAGTCGGGCGGGGCCGACTATATGATACACTCCACTTTCTCTCCGAATACAATTCAATTGGGTAAAAAGGGAAAACTGGAAGGATTTTTTTATCATGTAAATGTATGTGTTTAATAAAAAATTTTAAATTGGAAAGGAACTTTGTATAGGAGTATATTCAAACCTGAAACGAAATAGGTGAAATATATATTAAAAAACGGTTAAACATTTGGGAGCAACATTTGTATTTGGCTATAACTAAATGTGAACCGATCTTACCCACTTTCACTATAGGTGCTTTTAGTTGGATTATAAGATGTTGTGCCAATTTTAAAGAAAATCGGGTACAATACGTGGTTTCTAGAGTGGCAAAATTCAAATCGGGAGCGAAATTTTTATGGGGGCTATATCTAAATCTGAACCGATCTAGCACGCTTTAGCCACAGGTGTTTCTAGTTAAATTATAAGATGATGGGCCAAATTTAAAGAAAATCGGGTACAATACGTGGTTTCTAGAGCGGAAAAAGTCAAATCGGGAGCGACAGTTGTATGGGGGCTATATCTAAATCTGAACCGATCTTACCCACTTTCTGCATATGTGTTTCTAGTTGGATTATATGATGTTGTGCCAAATTTAAAGAAAATCGGGTACAATACGTGGTTTCTAGAGTGGCAAAATTCAAATCGGGAGCGAAATTTTTATGGGGGCTATATCTAAATCTGAACCGATCTAGCACGCTTTAGCCACAGGTGTTTCTAGTTAAATTATAAGATGATGGGCCAAATTTAAAGAAAATCGGGTACAATACGTGGTTTCTAGAGCGGAAAAAGTCAAATCGGGAGCGACAGTTGTATGGGGGTTATATCTAAATCTGAACCGATCTTACCCACTTTCTGCATATGTGTTTCTAGTTGGATTATATGATGTTGTGCCAATTTTAAAGAAAATCGGGTACACTATGTGATTTCTAGAGCGGAAAATGTCAAATCGGGAGCGACATTTGTATGGGGTCTACAACTAAATCTGAACCGATCTTACCCAGTTTCTGCATAGGTATTTGTAGTTAGATTATAAGGTGTTAAGCCAAATGTGAAGAAAATCGGGTACAATATGTGGTTTCTAGAGCGGCAAAAGTCCAATCGGAAGCGACATTTGTATGGGGGCTATATCTAAATCTGAACCGATATGACCCACTTTCTCCATAGCTGTTTCTACTTCAATTACAGGGTACTGTCCAAAATTTGAAGCAAATCGAGTGAAATATGTGGTTTCTAGAGCGAAAAAGTCAAATCGGGAGCGACATTAGTATGGGGGCTATATCTAAATCTGTACCGATATGACCCACTTTCAAAATAGCTGTTTCTACTTCAATTATAGGGTACTGTGCCAAATTTGAAGCAAATCGAGTGAAATATGTGGTTTCTATAGCGGAAAAAGTCAAATCGGGATCGACATTACTATGGGGGCTATATCTAAATCTGAACCGATTTACTTCAGATTAAATAGCGTTCGTCCTTGATCCACAAAACTTATTTGTGCCAATTTTTGTTAAGATCGGACTATAATTGGGACCTGTAATTTGATTACAACAATAAATCGACTCAGAAAGTGTTTCTAAGCCGATCTGTATAATAAACGATGGGTGTAACTCGTGTCCTGTTGGGTGTTACAAACAAATGCACAAAGACATAATACTCTCGTGGAGTGTATAAAACTGGTATCATAGATATATATATATATATATATATTAGACCGGTCCTTATTTCTTGAAAATTTGAGCTTGATTGGACAATTTTTAGGCGTGCCCCCGCCAACAATTGTTTGTCATTAAAGTTATTATCACCTTTGGTGCTTTTTTTTTTTTGACATAACTCGAGAACCACTAGTCCGATTTTGTTTAAATAAATTGAAAAATAATTAAGAATTACAATTCCTTTAAAATGTGTATATATAGCGTTTTTCTATATAATCAACAGTTTAGCCGGTAAAAATAAATGTATGAAGAAAATAAATATTTTTTGCCTAAAATATTAATATTTTTTATTTTTTAAATTCATAGAAAATCCAAAACGAACAAATACATTTTAAAATTAAAAATCTAAAGCGATGACAACCAAAAGACTTCGATCGGATGATGACATTATGTTAATTGGCGTAATGGACCACCAAATTACTGGAGCTAAATTACCAGGAAGAAAACAAGTGCTACAAGTTTTATTTTATAATTTAAGAATAGTTGGCTTAAATTTAAGAGAAAGTTCTAGATTAGTTGTTGCTGAGGTCAGCACGTTTTGGCAAAAAGCACGAATTCCAACACACCATGATAAACACTGCATTGAGATGCTGGAAAAATTATACAACAAGTGGAGAGATATTACAAAGCATCATGGTCGAAAAACAGAATGTCAAAACAGGAAAGAAACTGAATTTCAAGATAAATTAGATGATTTATTCGATATCGCACATGCAAACGCATTTGAATTAATTAAAATACAAGAAGACAAAGAGTTCTTAAAAAAGCAACGAGAAAAAGGAAGACCAGGTTGTATGCTAGGAACGGATAAAATTGTAATGCAGAAAGAAAAGCGAAAGGCAGTCCAGAAAGAACAAGAAAACCAGCGTCGAATAAAAGAAGATGAACGAAAAGAGTTATATGAACAACAGATTCAAAGAGGTATACAATTAAATATTCTATCTTTTAAGCAAATCAGAATTATTGTTGTAAAACAGGTATGATTGACATTGACGACGAAAACGATATTGAAGTTGTAGCATCAACATCAACATCTGTATCAAATCCAAATCCAGGTACATCAGGTATCTCCAGAGGTAAAACAATTTTTTTTACACCAAGACTGCTTTCAACTTTGGATAAGTGGAAAATCACTGATGGTGCTGCAGTTCATATCCTAAGCGCAACTGCTGACGCGTTGGGCTATGATATCGAAGATCTTATACTAAATAGATCATCAATTCGTCGAATGCGTCAGAAGCATCGTGCAACAACAGCACAAAACATTGCAGCAAACTTTGATGTAAGTACTGTAATGTGGGTTTTCCCTATGCTTCTTTTTTTATGTTTTGAGTATAAATTAAGAAACTTGAGTTTTTATTTCCAGATTCCACGTAGTTTTGTTTTGCACTGGGATGGTACAATGTTACCAGAAATTAGTGGCAGGGAAAAAGTTGACCGCTTGCCAATCATAGTCTCATCTCAAGGTATCGATAAACTACTTGGCATTCCAAAGTTAAAATCTTCGAGTGGAAAAGAAATATCAGATGCCGTGTTTAATTCAATAAATGAATATGAAATGCTTGATCTAGTTCAAATAATCTGCTTCGACACAACTGCTCATAATACAGGAGTTCAAAGCGGTGCTGCTGCTCTGCTTGAAGGAAAACTAGGTCGCGATTTATTATATTTTCCCTGCAGACACCATATTTACGAGTTGTTGATCCGTAAAGTGTTTGAAATTAGAGTGGCTACTACAGCCGGTCCAGAAGTGCTAATTTTTAATCGCTTTAGCAAATACTGGATTAATATTGACAAATTAAATTACAAGAGTTGTTTAGAAGATGAACACATTATTACAGTATTGACTGCTGAAGAACGTGGAACAATTTTAAATTACTGTCTAGATAACTTAAAACAAGCTCATAGCAGACGCGACTACAAAGAATTATTGCAATTAGTTGTCACTTTTCTTGGTGGTACGGTGCCGAATTTTAACACCTTTCGTATACCTGGTGCAACTTCTCATGCTCGATGGATGTCAAAATGTATTTATGCCCTTAAAATGCATTTGTTTCGTAATGAATTCAATATGACCAACCAAGAGTTAAACGGTATACGTAGTGTCTGTCTGTTCGTAGTTCGTATTTATGTAAAAGCCTGGTTTGGATGCACTAAAGCAATTGAAGCACCAAATCAAGACTTAAATTTAATTAAAAATATTATGGCTTATCCTGAAAGGGATATAGCTCTTGCTTTGCTACAAAAAATCAGCAATCAATTGTGGTATTTGTCGGAAGAAGCAGTCGGTCTTTCATTCTTCGATCCTAATGTAAGTGTTGCAATTAAAAAAAATGGTTCAGGCAATTAATGTTGAAGCAAATACAGAAAAATGCAAGCGAATAATAACTAATCCAACAAATATCGGCACATTTGCGCAAAAAGATTTAAGCGATTTTTTAAATTCCAATACACACGCATTCTTTGATCGTTTAGAAATTTCAAAAGAATTTTTGCAAGTTTTTTCCAATCCATCGGATTGGAATGAAAGATTTGACTACGCTCACGGATCACAAATTTGTAAAAACCTATCTGTAGTGAATGATGCAGCTGAAAGAGGCGCCAAATTCATTACAGATTATAATAATAAATTAACCCACAACGAAGAGGAGAAACAATTCATTTTTCAGGTGGTTAAAGAATATAACATGAATTATCCCACTTTTAAAAATACTTCACTATTAAATTAAAATAATATTAATGTTACTATGAGTATGTAATTAATAAAAATATTTAAGTTTATTCTTAATTTTCAAATAAATGTAAATAAAATAAAAAATATATATATTTTTGCCTTATTTTTCATAATAAAAACAAAAAGGTGCTTGGGGCACGGCTAAAAATTATCCAATCGTTGTCAAATTTTTTTTATGCTTTTTGGGACTAAAACGAATATTTTTAGCGCTTGCCGTAACATATATTCGAGAAAATAAATTTGTCCATATAAATAAGGACCGGTCTAGTGTATACATTTCTCTGATCGTGTAGACACGAAAAGTAAAGTAGGATTTTTCGAAATACGTACTTTTTGGGGTTAAAATGAAAAATTCCTGCTTTCATGGGATAGATAGAATTGAAATGAGGGATACAAATGGTACCAACTAGCTACAGCTAAAATGATGAGATACGGTGAGTACATTCCTTTAATTTCGCAGACAAGTAAATTAAAGAGATTTTAGAAAGTCGTACTTTTAAGGAGTAAAATGGGAATAAGGGATAAAATTGGTACCAACCCATGGCATAGATAAACAAAATAAAAAGATTTTTCCAAAATTCGTACTTTTTTAATTTTATGACAAAAATTGTTTGCATCATAGAGTTAGGTTGCCTTGTCCTGTGTACGTCAGATAATGGATTTTCAAAATTTTTACTTTTGGAATTAAAATAGCACCCACTATCTACTAATATTTAGTCATTATTTTAATTATTTTAAGCCTTTTTTTAAGATTTCTGTCTTATATTTACTTTTTGAATTGTCTTTAAGTATTATTTCGATATATATAGTATAAACGTATTGGTAGTCTTGCCTTATAAGCCTGGTTTGAAATAATAACAAGTAAGAAGGCGTTAAGTTCGGCCGTGCCGAATCTTATATACCCTCCACCACGGAGTGCATTCCACAGTATTACCAGTAGATTAAAGAATGTCGAGGGAATGCGAATTGCAAATATCAAGTAAATACAAGCTAATATGTTCAAAAAACATGCTGAAATACTCTAAATATTAGGGGTATTTTCAGTACTTGTGAGGGAAAAATTTTTCCCTCTGGACCGATTTCGTCCACTTTCAATCCCAAGCGATCTACAACCATAAGACACATTTAGGAAAAATTTGAACCTTCTAGCTCATTTCGTTCGGCCGCTATCGTGCTTTCAACAGACAGACGGACAGACGGACAGACGGACAGACGGACAGACGGACATGGCTATATCGTCTTAGAATTTTACCACGACCCAGAATATATATACTTTATGGGGTCTCCGATAAATATTTCAAGGTGTTACAAACGGAATGACAAAGTGAATATACCCCCATCCTGGAGGTGGAGGGTATAAAAAACCTATGGTGCCCTTTTATGCTATAAAGGGAATGCGCTTTGCAAATATCAAGTAAATACAAGCTAATATGTTCAAAAAAAAGAGTGAAATATTCTAAATATTAGGGGTATTTTCAGTCCTTGTGAGGGAAAAATTTTTCCCTCTGGGCCGATTTCGCCCACTTTCAATCCCAACCGATCTACAACCATAAGACACATTTAGGGAAATTTTGAACCTCCTAGCTCATTTCGTTCGGCCGCTATCGTGCTTTCAACAGACAGACGGACAGACGGACAGACGGACATGGCTATATCGTCTTAGAATTTTACCACGACCCAGAATATATATACTTTATGGGGTCTCCGATGAATATTTCACGGTGTTACAAACGGAATGACAAAGTGAATATACCCCCATCCTGGAGGTGGAGGGTATAAAAATATTATATTTATTTATAAAATTATTTTTTTTTTTTCAATTTTTTGTTGGTTTGGTTATATTAAATAAATTGTCATTCCTGTAATGTTACTACACTTCCACGAAAATCGACAGCCTCTGTGGAATGCAGTCCATTGCGGAGGGTATACAAAGTTCGGCCCGGCCGAATTTAATGCCTTTTTTACTTGTTTACTTTAATTTTGCATTTATTTTTGGGTATAATTTCATTTTGGGTAATTTTTCATTTTTGGCGCTAGCCGAGTTCCTCTCTACACCCTTGTCTATTGTCAAATTAAGACCATATATTAGGACTGATTGAATGAATATAATTATTTAAAAAACTTCAACTTCTTGAAAAAAAAGAGATTTTACCCTTAAAATCTGATCTTGAGCCAAAAAAATGATAAATAAATCCCGGCGATACATAATTTTAGAAACTCATGATCACGGCCGTAATTCACACACAATATTTTTTTTCCACTTTTGAAGCCACTGTGCGACCTCCACCTCCTCCCGTTATAATTCATTCATACTTTGCTGTATGAAGTTATTAATTGTTTTTGGTTGGGATGTTTACATTTTCCTGAAATTACATGGCCCATTGGAAAAGGGGAGGTATACCGTGTAACTTACCCCGACTTGCTTCCCGGTAATGCTAAAACCAAACAGTTGAATTCGTTAGAAGCTAATGTTATGCTCGATATGTGAATGTTTAGTACTTGTTTCATGTTTTTTTCTGGTTTTGTTCGTACATACATTTATATGTACATAAATAAGTATGTATGCAGGTATTATTATGAATAATGTCTGTTGTGAGAGCATTAGGTTTCCCTTCCTGCTTTGCAACTGGCCAAGGTTATGGCTTGTGTGGGTGCTTGCATACGTTTCTTTGCCCTATGGACTGGTAGGTGGGGTAATTGTACCCCAAGGAGGGTTTGACTGGGCGTGGAGTTGTCGTAGGTGGCCTATTTTTACCACACACGCACACAGATTGGAAATGGAGCAAATTATCTAACTGGCCGCATGAAAGCCATAAATTTATTAAATATTTATGGAATTTTTGAAAGACATGATAATAGTTTTATTTATTTATCGAATATTTAGGAAAAAGTTAGCACCTTTTTGAGGCGTCCATAATAAATTTAGAGCTCATGGAAAATTCCTTCGTAGGTAATAGTTTTTTATTTTATTTTGTTATTATTCAAATATGTATAACACTATGTTATAAACATATCAAATTGTGAAATTAACTTAATTAATGAGATTGGGAAAATTTTTTGAAAATTGCCAATATACAATTTATGTCTATAAATGGTTTATAAGTGTTTATAAAAATCAAGGGGGAGACTACAAATATTGTATTAACTTTTGCATGACTATCGTCACTACATTGTCGTGTAGTAATTGTTTTTGCAGAGGTCCCACTGCCGTGGATTAATTACAACTGGGCAGTTGCATAAGAAGTGGTCGACAGTCTCTTCTTTCTTTTCGTTGCTGCAACTGCGGCATGACTTGTCCAATGGTCGATCAATCCTATTTTTTAAACAAGGGAGTGCATAGGATTCATCACATTCAAAAATTTCAATATTTTATTCTTGTGATAAATGACGTCATAATCAAGTCAACAACATAAGCCACAAAACGGCAGACCAGAGTAATACTATTTATATTTATTACTAGCAGTACCCGCTGCTTAGCACGCGATAAAGTCAATTATTAGTTTTATCCGTCTCTGTTTTTATACCCTACACCACTTCGTGGTCTAGGGTATTATAAGTTAGTTTCGCGCCAAATGTTTGTAACACCAAGAAATAATCGAGCTAGACCCACCTTTAAGTATACCGATCGGCTTAGAATCACCAGCTGAGTCGATTTAACGATGTCTGTCTGTCCGTCCGTCCGTCCGTCTGCTGTCCATCTAAGCTTGTTCGCACTCTACAGGTCGCAATTGTTGGCCGATTGTCATGAAACTTAGCAGAAGTTATTTTTTCTGGCCAAGGACCATCGGTATTGAATTTGGAGGAAATCGGTTCAGATTTAGATATAGCCCCCATACAAATGTGGCTCCCGATTTGACTTTTTCCGCCCTATAAAGCATATGTAGTACCCGATTTTCTTTAAATTTGGTACAACATCTTATAATCCAACTAGAAACACCTGTGCAGAAATTGCGTAAGATCGGTTCAGATTTAGATATAGCCCCCATACAAATGTCGCTCCCGATTTGACTTTTTCCGCTCTAAACTCCACATATTGTACCCGATTTTCTTTAAATTTGGTACAACATCTTATAATCCAACTAAAAATACCTATGCAGAAATTGGGTAAGATCGGTTCAGATTTAGATATAGCCTCCATACAAATGTCGCTCCCGATTTCACTTTTTCCGCTTTAGAAACCACATACTGTACCCGATTTTCTTTAAAATTGGCACAACGTTTTATAACCGAACTAGAGACACCTATGCTGAAAGTGGGTAAGATCGGTTCAGATTTAGATATAGCCCCCATACAAATGTCGCTCCCGATTTCACTTTTTCCGCTTTAGAAACCACATATTGTACCCGATTTTCTTTAAAATTGACACAACATTTTATAATCGAACTAGAAACACCTATGGTGAAAGTGGGTTAGATCGGTTCAGATTTAGATATAGCCCCCATACAAATGTCGCTCCCGATTCGACTTTTTCCGCTCTAAAATCCACATATTGTACCCGATGTTCTTTAAATTTGGTACAACATCTTATAATCCAACTATAAACACCTATGCAGAAATTGGATAAGATCGGTTCAGATTTAGATATAGCCCCCATACAAATGTCGCTCCCGATTTCACTTTTTCCGCTTTGGAAACCACATACTGTACCCGATTTTCTTTAAAATTGACAAAACGTATTATAGTCGAACTAGAAACACCTATGGTGAAAGTGGGTTAGATCGGTTCAGATTTATATATAGCCCCCATACAAATGTCGCTCCCGATTTGACTTTTTCCGCTCTAAAATCCACATATTGTACCCGTTTTTCTTTAAATTTGGTACAACATCTAATAATCCAACTAGAAACACCTATGCAGAAATTGTGTAAGATCGTTTCAGATTTAGATATAGGCCCCATACAAATGTCGCTCCCGGTTTCACTTTTTCCGCTTTAGAAACCAAATACTGTACCCGATTTTCTTTAAAATTGGCAAAACGTTTTATAATCGAACTGGAAACACCTATGGTGAAAGTGGGTTAGATCGGTTCAGATTTTGATATAGCCCCCATACAAATGTCGCTCCCTATTTGACTTTTTCCGCTCTAAAATCCACATATTGTACCCGATTTTCTTTAAATTTGGTACAACATCTTATAATCCAACGATAAATACCTATGCATAAATTGGGTAAGATCGGTTCAGATTTAGATATAGCCCCCATACAAATGTCACTCCCGATTTGACTTTTTCCGCTCTAAAATCCACATATTGTACCCGTTTTTCTTTAAAATTGGCACAACATCTTATAATCTAACTTAAAACACCTATGGTGAAAGGGGGTAGGATCGGTTCAGATTTAGATATAGCCTTATACAAATGTTGCTCCCGAATGTTAAACCGATTTTGGCCAAACTTTATATATTATATTTCGTCAATAAACGTTCACATCGTTCCAGGTTTCAATATACCCCCATACAAATTTTCTTTCCGATTTAACATTTTTTGTCAAACACATACATTTACAGGATGCAAAAATCCTTCCCGATTTCGCTTTTTTACCGAATTGAATTGTAATGAGATAGAAAGTCCGTCCGTCTTTAGCCTTTCCTTACTTGTTTGGGAGATGCCCATATGTCCATATATTAACCTGAGGCGATGTGGCCCACTTTCAGCATAGATATTCCTAGTTGACATATAATGTGTTTGCAAAATTTGCACGTATCTAAAGCGTTTCCAGTTGAAATATAAGGTGTTTTGCGAAATTTGAAGAAAATCTATTAAAATATGTGGATTCTAGAGCGAAAAAGTTCAAATTGGGAGCGAAATTTGTATGGGAGCTATATATAAATCGGAACCGATCTAACACATTGTTCTTTCATTTTGTTCTTCAAAATTGGCGAAACATCTTACATTTCAACTAGAAACTCCTATGGTGAAAATAGTTCAGATCGGTTCAGATTTTTATATAGCTCCCATTCAAATTTCACACCACGATTTGACTTTTTCTGCTCTAGACATCACACTTTTTAACGGATCTTCTTCAAATTTGCTAAAATATCTTATACTTCCAACAGGAAGACCCATGGTGAAAATGTGTCAGATCGGTTCAGAGTTCACTCCAAATTTCACTCCCGTTTTGCCGTTTCACGGATTGACTTTTTCCGACCCAGAAAACACTTATTTTTAGATAATTTCTTCAAATCGAGCATAACAAGTTTTACTTGAACTAGAAGAACATTTTGTGTAAGTGGGTCACATTCCATGCTTGGATGTAGCCCCGATACAAATATTCTGCTCGATTTGACAGATTGGGTCAGGTCATATCAGCCTATATAAGGAAATAGACAAAAATTCTTCCCGTTTTCAATTTTCTACCGAATTCAATTGTATTCGGATAGAAAGTGGAGTGTATCATATAGTGGCCCCGCCCGGGTTTCTTTAAAAAATAGACATTATTATAATTATTGAAATAATACACCACTAAAGATTATTGATTGAATATCCGGAGTCGACTCCGGACGAGTAGGAGTCGGAGTCGAGCAATTTTACCTCGACTCCATAGCCCTGATTTTTTTGCAGAATTTTCATCCTTATAAAATTCAAGTACTATAAAATGAAAATCAAAAATATAATAAATTAAAATAAAAAAATAATAATAATTTTAATAATAATTAAAAAAGTCGCCAGTATATACATAAATAAATTAATACAGAAACATGAAATTTGGATATGTGTATTAGAGTGACTTCTTTGGTGAGGCAGAAAGAAATGTGGTCAATGTTCCGGATTTAAATGATAGATTGTTTTGTTTTATGTGTTCTCCCAAAATATTTCGCTTCTACCATTGTCCGTTCGTGAGCTGGACACGTTCAAAGTTACCTCTACAAACCAGGATTTTCTTGAAAAGAATTCACGGTGAGAATTTTTACCAGACATAGAATCAATGATATGCTTACAAAAAATATTAATGTATGAGCACATAATATATTGTTATATAGAGGGGCCGCCCTCTGTCCCCATATGAGCAACAATTTTTTTCTGGGCTTTAATGGGTTAAAGATACCTTCAGCGAAAATTGGAATTTTTAATGAAAAATTAAAAAATAAGTTATACACATAAAATGTTGTGTTAATTTCAAACAAGAAATATTTTTTTAGGTGTCGGACATAAAATTTAAATTTTTGTTGCCTAGTTTTTGCTAGAAAACAATATTTGCATTTTTCTAAATTTCATCAACATAATTAAAATACGTTCAATACGTTCCCACAGGATTTCAAAATCTTGGTCTTCATTTAAGCGTGTTATTAAGTCCTTAAAAAGTCCAACGGGATACATAATTATGTACTTCATCCACTTCGTTTATGCTCTCTTAGACATCATTGCCAAAAAAAGAAAACACAGCATAGCTGGAGGACTTACCATTCAAAATGTCAAGAGTAATGCCGGGATTAGCATAAAAATCTGCAAAGAAAAATAAAAAACCCCAAAAAGGTATGTTTAATACAAAATATCACAGTCAAACCACAGCATATAATGTTAATGATAAAATCTCCTCAGCTACTGCCAATGGAAACGATTTATCTTGCGAGGTGAATTCAGACACGTTTGAGAATCATCAATTGTACGGCAGCATCAATATCGCCACCGTACCGAAACGTAACAAAAAAAAAACTGACAAACAAAATAAATTGAATAATTTCAAATAGTATTTGGATGGGAAAAAAAGAAGAAGAAAAAACTCCCGGAAAATTTAAAGTATTTTTATGTTAATTCAGTTAGCCCACTTTACGCCACCCATTCCCCATTCCTTCCATGGAAAGATTTTTCGTTATGCAAAAATTCTTGAATGCGCTGCTTTCCCAGAGTTTAAAGAAAACACACGAACGGGGGAAACATACAGAAACTCGAGCATAAAACAAGGGGATGTGGTGTGATGTGATGACGACGAAAACGTAGGTACGTGTGAAAATGTAATGGAAACTTTTGAATTCAAGTGTTCCAAATAAGATTTAGTGAGTGACGCAGAAAATGTTCACTTTATTATTTGAAATAAATTCGAGACGTACTCGTGCGCACAGATACATACGTACAGCCCGTATTGTACCTGCTTGAATTCATTTGGCCACGAGATGGCATCCGCCATGAACGATGGTCTGTTCAGTTCGGTTGGCGTGTTCGGTATGAAACGACTGAGGTGATGTTATTGCAGAGAATACTTTTTGTTGCCTTGTTATATTTAATAATACTTTGTCTATGTGCATATGTCTATGCAAGTGCATATATGAGTCGTTCCAGAAGCAACTTTACAGCAATTAACCAATAAATTTATATTTGTATCTCAGACCACAAAAAGGTTAAAAAAAATTAAATTACCTTAAAACAAAAATACTTTATTTTCGATCCACCCCATCTATCTTGTATATAAAAGAGTTGCGTGACTGACTTATCATTGACCAGCGCCCAGACCAAATGGCTGAAGCCAGGGTCATGCAATTTTCAGGGTTGTTCCCACATCTGACGTAGACGCCGACTAAGAAAGGGTTTTACGAAATTCGCACTTTTAGGGGGTAAAATGGGACAAACACGGTTAAACATCGACCCTAAGTCCTGACTAAACGGCAGTATCTAGAACAAGTAAAAACGGCGTTACAAATTTTGTAAATCCATTACCTACATAGTGCAAGATAATCTCACTTCATGATTCAACCAATTTTTGCCGTAAAAGAAAAATTACGAATTTGAAAAAAAACTTTTTATTTTGCGTGTCTATGCAGCCAGAGGAATGTATACACCGAATTCCATGATTCCAGCTGCGCGCATTTGGTTGGTACCAGTTTTACCCCCTTGACGTTTCTACGCAATTAGAATTTCATCATTCTAGCTGTAGTCGTTTAGTTGGTACTATTTTTATCCCTCTATACCATTGTATCCCTTGAAAGTACGAATTTCGAAAAATCCGTTTATTTTCCGTGTCTACGCAGTCAGAGGAATGTATACTCCGAATTGCATGACTCTACCTGCGGTCATTTTATTGGTACTATTTTTATCCCCTTTTTCATTTTAACCCCAAAAAATACGAATTTCGAAAAACCTGTTTATTTTAAGTGTCTACGCAATCAGAGGAGTGTATACAACGAATTTCATTATTCCAGGTGTAGCCGTTGGTTGGTACCATTTTTATCCATCCGTACCCATTGTATCCCTTGAAAGTACGCATTTGGAAAAAACCTTTTATTTGTCATGTCTACGTAGTCAAAGGAATGTATACTCCGAATTTCACGACTCTAGCTGCGGTCATTAGATTGGTACTAAAGAGTGATTTTTTTGAGGTTAGGATTTTCATGCATTAGTATTTGACAGATCACGTGGGATTTCAGACATGGTGTCAAAGAGAAAGATGCTCAGTATGCTTTGACATTTCATCATGAATAGACTTACTAACGAGCAACGCTTGCAAATCATTGAATTTTATTACCAAAATCAGTGTTCGGTTCGAAATTTTTTATCGACAAATTTTGTTCAGCGATGAGGCTCATTTCCGGTTAAATGGCTACGTAAATAAACAAAATTGCCGCATTTGGAGTGAAGAGCAACCAGAAGCCGTTCAAGAACTGCCCATGCATCCCGAAAAATGCACTGTTTGGTGTGGTTTGTACGATGGTGGAATCATTGGACCGTATTTTTTCAAAGATGCTGTTGGACGCAACGTTACGTTGAGTGGCGATCGCTATCGTTCGATGCTAACAAACTTTTTGTTGCCAAAAATGGAAGAACTGAACTTGGTTGACATGTGGTTTCAACAAGATGGCGCTACATGCCACACAGCTCGCGATTCTATGGCCATTTTGAGGGAAAACTTCGGAGAACAATTCATCTCAAGAAATGGACCGGTAAGTTGGCCACCAAGATCATGCGATTTGACGCCTTTAGACTATTTTTTGTGGGGCTACGTCAAGTCTAAAGTCTACAGAAATAAGCCAGCAACTATTCCAGCTTTGGAAGACAACATTTCCGAAGAAATTCGGGCTATTCCGGCCGAAATGCTCGAAAAAGTTGCCCAAAATTGGACTTTCCGAATGGACCACCTAAGACGCAGCCGCGGTCAACATTTAAATGAAATTATCTTCAAAAAGTAGTGGACCAATCTAACGTTTCAAATAAAGAACCAATGAGATTTTGCAAATTTTATGCGTTTTTTATAAAAAAAAAGTTATCAAGCTCTTAAAAAATCACCCTTTAGAACGTTCAAATTTCCCATAAATGCGTCTTATAGTCGTAGATCGGCTGGGATTGAAATGGGGCGAAATCGGCCCAAACGGAAAAATTTTTCCCTCACAAGGACTAAAAATACCCATAATAATACCTAATATTTTAGCGTATTTAAGCATGTTTTTTGAATATTTCTGTTTATATTTGCTTGATATTTGGTATGCGCGCATTCCTCTTATAGCAAAAACGTACACCATAAAGTGATTCTTATTTGTAGGGGGTGAAATGGGGCAAAAAAGGGATAAAAATGGTACATATTAAACGACAACAGCTAGAAACATAATATAAAAGTATTTTTCCAAATTCGTACTTTTAAGGGGTAAAATGGGAATAGAGGGATAAAAATGGTACCAACCAAACGGCTTTACCTAGAATAATGAAATTCGGTGTATACATTCCTCTGATTGCATAGATAAGTAAAATACACGGATTTTTCAAAACTCGTACCTTTTGGGGTTAAAATGAAAAAAAGGGATAAAAATAGTACCAATCTAATGACCGCAGCTAGAGTCATGAAATTCGGAGTATACATTGCTCTGAGTGTGAAGACACGGAAAATAAACTGATTTTTCGAAATTCGTACTTTTTGGGGTTAAAATGAAAAAGGGGATAAAAATAGTACCAATCAAATGACCACAGCTAGAGTCATGAAATTCGGAGTATACATTCCTCTGACTACTTTCAAGGGATACAATGGTACAGAGGGATAAAAGTAGTACCAACTAAACGACTACAACTAGAATGATAAAATTCTAATTGCGTAGAAACGTCAAGGGGGTAAAAATGGTACCAACCAAATGGAATAATGGAATTCGGTGTATACATTCCTCTGACTGCATAGACACGCAAAATAAAAAGTTTTTTTTCCAAATTCGTACTTTTTCTTTTACGGCAAATATTGGTTGAATCATGAAGTTAGGTTATTTTGCACTATGTACGTCTGATAATGGATTTTCAAAATTTGTAAATGTAGCACCCACTATCTACCAATATTTATGGCTTTGAAAATATTTTTCAAAATATAAATAGAAGAATAATTATTTGTTGAATTGACATATTGGTAGCCTTGCCTTATAAGCGTGGTTTGAAATAATTAAAATATTATATTTATTTATAAAATTAATTTTTCAATATTTGTATTTGTTTTGGTTTGGCTATATTAAAAAAATTATATTTTCCTTTAATATTACTGCACTTCTACGAAAACAGACAACCTCTGTGGAATGCAATCCATGGTGGAGGGTATAAAAAGTTCGGCCCGGGCGAACTTAACTCCGTTTTTACTTGTTATAGCTAGAATAGTGAAATATGGTATGTAAATTCCTCTGACCATGGTACAGGGTTTTCCAACAAGAGGTGTTATTTTGGTATTCAAAAAAATGCCATTTTTTGAGATAAATGATCGGATGTTTATTACATAATAAATTAATAATGAAAAACAACATCAGCCAAATGACCACCACGGCCACGCTTACAGGACCATATCCTTTTCATATAATTTTCCATAACCAAATCGCAAAGTGGCTGCCCTATGTCCTCGATAGCCTCACGAATTCTGTCTTTGAGGTCTCGCTGGGCTGTTGGCGTAGACCTTATCTTTAACGTAGTCCCAGGGGAAGAAATCACAAGGTGTTAAATCACAAGATCTCGGTGGCCAATTGTGATAACCTCTTCGAGAGATAACAGGGTTCGGAAACTTTTCCCGTGAAAGAGCAATGGTTTCGTTGCTTGTGTGGCACGTAGCGCCGTCTTGTTGAAAGTGAACGTTGTCCAGATCAATACCATCCAACTCCGACCATAAAAAATCATTAATCATCTCTCGATAGCGCAATCCGTAACTTTTGATCCAACCTTATTTTCGAAAAAATAAGGTCCAATGTCCACGCCCGACCATAAACCGCCCCAAACAGCCACACCATGAAGATGGAGAGGCTCTCAACAATAACTCTTGGGGTTTTCCGAGCCCCAGATGCGACAATTTTGCTTGTTGACGTAGCCACCCAGGTGGAAATGGGCCTCATCAGTCAAGATGATTTTCCGGATGGAATTCCGGATCATATTCATTCATGAATATTAATAATTCCAATGCGTTGTTGAAGCGTGTATCGTTCCATTTTTTATTAGTAATGGCGTAGTTTCTACTTGTCAAATGTCAAAGAATAAAAGCTTCAAAAGTGACAGCTACCGAAATACCGGGTGATTCAAAATAACACCTCTTGTTGGAAACCCTTGTAAAAGCGCTATAAAATCGGAGAGTTCGAAAATTCTACTTTTTAGGGGGTGTGCGGGACAAAAAGGGATAAAATGGGAACACAAATGTATACTTCAAAATGCGTGACGACTAGGGATAAATGTGGTACATGTTTTTAGGGTAAACAAAAACACATGCTACCTATAGTGATTTTTTAAAATGTGTGTACATTCCTTTGAATGTGTATGAGTGCTATCTAATATGATGTATCCAAATTAATATTTTAGATTTATCTAAATCCACAAAAAAAAAAAATAATACTATCCAAAACAAATAAGTTAGCTTCAGTCGGCTGACCGACTTGTATATACCCTCACTCTTAGAGAACATATCGAGCCCTTAGCGCGGAATTACGATAATTCCGATATTTTCTGAAAATATTTTGTATTGTTGCATTTAAAATTTTATGGGCTGATACATAAATAAAAATTGTCAAAATGACAAAATTATTAACGTTTACATAAAAAAGGGGCTAAGATTGTATCGTAAGTCGCTGTTCACATTTTCAGAGAAAGCAATTTTATCGTAAGCGACAGTTTAAAAATTTAGACAAAAACTGTCAGATAATGTATGAGGTATTTATAAATGTTTTAGATAGGTCTATCAATATATTGATCCAATAATAAGTGTATTTTTATACCTTCGGCCATAGAATGAATTGTTCGTCTGTTGGTTGAAAGTACGATAGGTTACGAACGAACTATTCTAAGAGGTTCGAAGTTCCCAGATATTTGATTTATATATTCTTTATTGATCCAGAAGAAACAAATTTACACACAAGAACTGAAAGTAGCTCTAACTTATTGTCTTTTTGGAGAACACAAATCCTTTTTGTGCCTTCTATACAATAATTTAATATACTTCTTGGAATATAAGCCAAATACTATATATATGGTTTTGATATCATTTCCCTATTATTGTGGGTAATTGTTAACATTTCTTTAATTGAAATTGTGGCAAAGTTGATAAAGAAAGATAATATTTAGCTTAAAATAGTGATGATTGGCACAATGCCCACAATTCTATAGAGTTAAAGAGTAAACAAGTAAAAACGGCGTTAAGTTCGGCCGGGCCGAACTTTATATACCCTCCACCATGGATTGCATTCCAAAGAGGCTTTAGATTTTCGTAGAAGTGCAGTAATATTACGGGAAAATATAATATTTTTAATATGGCCAAACCAAAACAAATAAATATATAGAAAAAATTAAAAAAATCCTTGTGAGGGAAAAATTTTCCTTTAGGCCGATTTCGCCCAGTTCCAATCCAACCCGATCTACGACTATAAGACGCATTTATGGAAAATTTGGACGTCCTAGCTCCTTTCGTTTAGATGCTAGGGTGCTTTCAACAGACGTACAGACGGACGGATGGACGGACATGGCCAGATCATCTTAGAATTTTAGACGACCAAGAATATATATACTTTATAGGGTCTTAGGTCGATATTTCAAGGTGTTAAAAACGGAGGTGGAGGGTATAAAAACTTCAGTTTTCTTTAAGAATGTTAACAAAGCATTTTTACTTCCCGGTCATACAATGATGCCAGTTGATTCTATACACACTACAATTGAATCATTTTGTAAAGGAAGAATAATTTGGGCCCCTTCTGAATGGCCGACCATAATTACAAATTCCCGCACGATAGCGAAGTGTTATGAAAGTATTTTACTAATTCATTTAGATTTTAAGGACTGGAATTCATTTTCTACAGCATTTCTATCGGCCGAAAATTTAATTGTTTGAGATCGGCACATTTTGAAAAACTGGGATTTTGCGCACAATTTGAATATGGATATTTTGCATATAGTAGGGTGGATGAAATGTATATAATTTAATTATTCGCACAAAGAAAATTTCAATATCGAAATTACCTAAAAGCTTTTACATGAAATTTAACTATTAATCATAGGAATTCAAATGTGTCTAAAATAGTTTTTTATTAACGATTTGAATTACTTTACTTTTCATTTTCCCTTAATAATAGTAGTGTTATCTATTTTGTTGTTTTAATAAATTTTTTATAATAAAAAGTGTGTTTTACTAAAATTGCGATGTTTAATGGAAAAAAATTATATCGTAAGCGCCATAGTTTTTCCAGTATTTGTAGCCGCAAGTACAATATTTTTATCGCAAGCGCCAAAAGTACCGTATGATGTAAACAAATGATCAATTTTTAATAATAATTCGTTGGGTACGGCGGAATTAAAACATTTTACATTAAAACATATTTCATTTTATGCAAATATTTCCAAATAATCAATAAAAACCTTCTCCTGTAAAATGTGTGTTTTGGCGCTTGCGATCATAACGCGCTAAGGGCTCGATATATACGGAAGTTATAAGGAATTTAATTTAACATTGGACAGGATAAATTTTACTAGAAATCCCGTGGTTAAAACATAAATATTTTTTAGGTTTAAATTGATTATAAAAACATTTACAAATATCAAATTGCAAATGATTTTGACTACCCGTATGGAAGTTATATCGTTTTTATGTTTACCAAGGCTTATGCAAGTTTGTGTGCGAGGTACCAGAATGGGTGTGGTCATATCGCCCATATTTCAGGTGAGTGAAACTTCTAAGTTTGCGAAAAATATTATCTTGTGCAAAGATTGAATTTGTTCCTTAGCTCCTTTCGAGTGTTTTCGTGTACACCAGCCATGGCCCAAACAGCTTAAAATGTTGAGAAATTTATTTGGTCCAAACATTCTTAGGGTCTTATGTCACTCATACGATGCGTTACACTTTTTTCTGTCCCAAATGATATATACCCTCCTACTCTGCAGAGTGAGGGTATAAAAATGCACACAAATCAATATAGCCATATCTCCCGCGAAAGTAAAAATTTTGCAAAAAAATATCCATTTTGTATTTTTGTTTACCGTGCCCTAATGAAATACCCAAATTTTCGGTCGAAAAATATCGAGCTTCCTAAAAACATGGAAAAATTTTAAACATTGTAATTTTTTTTTTGTATAAATTGACGTAAAATTTTGCCAATTAAGCGCGAAGAACTTTATTTACAACTTTGGTGACCATAGGAATTTTTCGTACATTTTTTCTTAGAACATTTTAATTATTTAATCGGATGTCATTTTTGAAGGGATTTTTTTGATTTTCTCGAAAAAATGGTATAATTTCATGATTCTAGCTTTTGTCGTATCATTGGTACCATATTTTATCCCTTTTTGTCCCATTTCGCCAAGCTACAAGAGGAATGTCCGCAACAAATTTCAAATGTATGAAAATCAGAAATTTAATTAATAAGCCAAGGCTACCAATATTTGTATACTATGTATATATATAATGGAAATAATACTTCAATTCAAATAAAGTAAATATAATGCAGCAATCATAAATACCCTAAATATTGGGGGATAGAGAGTGTATTTTCAGCTGCAGTCATTTGGTTGGTTGTATTGCCATCAATTTTAAATTCAAAAGTATACATTTTGAAAATACCTTATCTCTCACGTACGCAGTATAAGACAACTTCATGATTCTACCATTTTTTGTCGTAAAAGCAACAAAATAAAGTACGAATTTGGAAAAAAAATATATTTTACGTGGCTATGCACTCAGAGGAATGTATATACCCAATTCCATGATACTATCTGCGGCCATTTTGTTGGTACCATCTTTATCCCCCTTTTTCGCATTTTACTCCTTAAAAGTACGACTTTCGAAAATGTCATCATTCTAGCTGTAGCCCTTTAGTTGGTACCATTTTTATTCCTCTGTTCCCATTGAATCCCTTGAAAGTACGAATTTGGAAAAACGTTTTTTCGTGTCACTCAGTCAGATGAATGTATACCGCGAATTTCATGGTTCTAGCTGCATCCATTTGTTTGGTACAATTTTTATCCCCATTTTCCATTTTACACCCTAAAAGTACGAATTTCGAAAATTTCCTTTATTTTATGTGTGTACGCAATCAGAGGAATATATACACCGAATATCACTATTTTAGCTGCTGCCGTTTTTTGGTACCATTCTTATCCCCCCATTCGCCCCGTTTTCCGCCTAAAAGTAAAAAAATCAATTTATGTTTCGCGTCTGAATGTATATACCGAATTTCATGATTTGCACTTCAACGATTTGGTTGGAACCATTTTTATCCCTCTTTTTCAAGTGTATCCCTTAAAAGTACGTATTTCGAAAATTCCGTTTATTTTACGTGTCTACGCAATTAGAGGGATGTACAGTGATTCTAGCTGTTGCCGTATCATTGGTACCATTTTTATCCCTGTTTGTCCTAAAAGTACGAATTTCCAAAAAACGCAATTAGACGGATATGCATTCCAAATTTCACGATTCTAGCTGTTATCGTATCATTGGTACGATTTTTATCCCTTTTCGTCCCATTTGGCCCGCTAAGAGATACAATTATCGAAATTGAGAGTGATACAAACAGAATGATAATCTAAATATATCACCATTCTATGAAGTAGAGTGCAACGAGAAGCAAGCAATTTGTGTAGTTGACAGCTATGACATCTGAAGCAAGCAACAGATTCGAAGTCTCCGATCAAACAAAAACTAAAAATTGTCATTTACGTTTATGTTTGTAAACGCAAATGCTCCGACAATGGAATGAGGTAAAAATCCAAACCCTAAGGCGGCACATTTTTCGAAAACACTTATGAAAACTTTATGACACACCGAATTTCAAATTCAAACATCACAGCCACAGCCACAACGACAAACCACCTGGGAAAAGCTGACAGACAGACAGACAGGGCAGACAGACAAACTTTCCAACAACATGAAGAACAAAACAAAGCATTTCTAGAATGAACACAACCCAGATGCCAGCCACAGTGACATTTGATTGATGTGGAACATTTGGTAACAATTCCATTCAAAATATTCTGAGACGTACGTACATTAGGCTGGGTCGCCGTGAATACAAATGGAAAAACAAGTTACAGTCACCCCATGAAAATAAAGTTTGGATTGTTTAATGATGATTTGCAAAATATTTCGTTCCTAGATCCATCTTACTTGGTGTTAGAATTTTATAAAAAATAAATAGCTGAATAGACCCTTGAAAGCATTTTAAATATATATTTTGATTCTTGTCTTAGAGTAACTTATTGGTCAAATTATTGGACGTTTATAGTAATTTTTTTGTGGATTTTCACAGTTATTGAAAATAAATAGCTGCAGTTAATACCTTTCGAATGATGACTAAATGATGAACATCGGAGTGCAATTGACGCCACAGCGCTCACTTTTGTAAAAAGCGTTTGAACATTTTGACTGTGAAAACCATCGCCTGCATTAAATTATTTCACAAAAATGGAGTCAGTGACGTCATTTTTCGTCCGTTATTAATCATTTAAGCATCATTCAAAAGGCATTGATTCCTCCTATTTATTTTTTATTACACCTCTTACAAATTGTTTCCAAGAAATATGAGTTTTTAGCTTTCACCTTGAAAAAACACAAAAAATCAATATAAATGTCCAATAATACGACCAGTGTGTTATTCTAAGGCAATAATAAAAAATTTTATTTAAAATACTTCCAAGGGTCGATTAACTCAGCAAAAAATTGGCAAAAATGCAACTTAAAACAAGTACGGAAAGGCTAAAGTCGTGCGGGGCCGACTATATGATACACTCCACTTTCTTTCCGAATACAATTCAATTCGGTAAAAAAGTGAAAACGGGATGAATTTTTGTATGTTTTCTAATCATAGGCTAATATGACCTGGTCCAATTTGTCAAATCGAGAAGAGTATTTATATCGGTGCTATATCCAAACACGGAATGAAGTGACCCAATTTTACAATAGGTTCTACAAGTTCAAGTTTAACGTGTTATGCTCGATTTGAAGAAATTCGGTGTCAAGCCAAATCGGGAACGAAATGTGTATGGGAGCTATATATAAATCTGAACCGATCTGACCCATTTTCACCATGAGTGTTTCTTATGGAAACATAAGATATTTTGTCAAATCTGAAGAAGATCTATTAAAATATGTGATTTCTAGAGCGGAAAAAGTCAAATCGGGAGTGAAATTTTAATGAGAGCTATAGATGAATCTGGACCTATTTTCACCATAGATGTTCCTAGTTTAATTATAAGATGTTTTGCCAAATCTGAAGACAATCTGATACAATATGTGGTTTCTAGAGCGTCAAATCGGGAGCGAAATTCGTATGGGAGCTATATATAAATCAGAATCTACTCCATTTTCATGTGTAATTCAAAAGACACCATTTGAAATTCAAAAATTCCATTTGAAATTCAAAAAATATCAATTGAAATTCAAAAAATATCATTTGAAATTCAAAACTTGTCAAACACCATTTTCAAGTGTAATTCAAAAGACAACATTTGAAATACAAAAAAAATCAATTGAAATTCAAAAACTCCATTTGAAATTCAAAAAATATCAATTGAAATTCAAAAAATATCATTTGAAATTCAAAACTTGTCAAACACCATTTTCAATTGTAATTCAAAAGACACCATTTGAAATACAAAAAATATCAACTGAAATTCAAAAATTTCATTTGAAATTCATAACTTATCTCAAACTCGTCATTTGTAATTCAAAACTCGTCATTTGAAATTCAAAACTGGTCATTTGTAATTCAAAACTCGTCATTTGAAATTCAAAATACACCACTTGAAATTCAAAAATTATTCCATTGGAAATTCAAAAATTATTCCATTGGAAATTCAAAAATTATTCCATTGGAAATTCAAAAGATTCCATTTGAAATTCAAAAATTAAAACAAAATTATTTAAGAAAAATATAGATTAGGTGGGGTAGCATTTATCTTTTCTGCAAATGATAAGCAACTAATAATTATAATGATGTAAAATGTCGGTAATTTCATATATAGTTTATAACCTTCAACAGCTCAGAGAGCATCTGCATATAATTTATAAGGACTTGCATTTTACTTATTTGTGTGGGAGGTACAACAAATCATAACTATTTTACAGGTATAAAGTGATTGTAAAACCATTTCCAATATTAAATTGTTACTGATCAGTTTTATTTTAGCCAAAGCTTATGCCAATTTGTGTGAGAGGTCTTGCAATATCGATCATATTGCAGGTGTATATAACATATATGAAACAAATTTCTCAATGGGTAATGTTGTTATTTTTATATCCTCACTCCACAGACTTTCTAGCTATCAATTTAAATGGGGTTAAATCTGTTTTCTAAATAGCAGAATATTAAAATTTACAGAAATAAATAAATGCTACCCAACCTAATGTATATTTTGCTTAAATATATTTGTTTACCCATTTTGAATTGCAAATTTTTGAATATCAAATGAAAACTTTTGAATTTCAAATGGTGTCTTTTGAATTGCAAATGACGAGTTTTGAATAACAAATGATGGCTTTTGAATTACAAATGAAGAGTTTTGAATTTCAAATGATGTCTTTTGAATTACAAATGACGACTTTTGCATTTCAAATGATGGCTTTTGAATTTTAAATGACGAGTTTTGAATGTCAATTGACATTTTTTGATTTTCAAATGGAATTTTTGAATTTCAACTGGTGTCTTTTGAATTTCAAGTGATGTCTTTTGAATTACAATTGAAAAAGGTGTAGTTGAAATAAAATGTTTTGCCAATTTTGAAGAAAATCTGTTGTAATATGTGGTATCTAGAGTGAAAAGAGTCAAATCGGGAGTGAGTCAATTTTGAAAAAAATCTGTTGTAATATGTGGTATCTAGAGTGAAAAGAGTCAAATCGGGAGTGAAATTCGTATATCTAAATCTTAACCGATTTTCTTCAAATTAAATAGCGTTCGTCCTTGTACCGAAAAACTTCGTTGTGCAAAGTTTCATTTGGACAGACAGACAGATGGACAGGCAGACGGACATTGCTAAATCGATTCAAAAAGTGATCGGTATAATTAACAATGGGTCTATCTCGCTTCCTTTAGGGTGTTACAAACAAATGCACAGAGACATAATACTCTCGTGGAGTGTATAAAAATTAGACTAGAAAACATGATTTTTAGAGTTGTTTTCAGGAGCGTTTAGCTCACAGATGGCTTGACCCAGTGACGAAATATTTTGCAGATCATCATTAAACAATCCGATCATCATTTCTGGGGGGCGACCGCTGCAAATTATTTTTTTGTGACCCATCCTAATGTACATGCATGAATGTCTGATGGTGTATGTATGTGTGAGTGTGGCTGTGTATGCTTTTCTTTGGGTATTTGTTTTAGGGAAATTTCCGGTTTGCAACAATCGGAAGTTACAGGTGTTAGAGCTTATAAAACGTAATCATCGTTTTACCACAACCACGCTGGCGTCTGTATATTGGACTGGTCCAAAGTTGAGTTGGGAGAATTAATTTTGTTCGAATTTGGAACATTGTTTAAAACAAATAATATATAACTTTAACTCTCTAACAGATTTGGCAGAATTTTCCTTCGCCAAGCCTTTCCATACCTGTTATATGGCCACCAACATGGAGGACATTCTTCCATCCGTATAAATGAGTAAGTGATCAAAGAATTCACAATTAATATGATGACACATTTAGTCCTACCTCACCCAATGTGTGTTGGAAGAAGAACATTTCCCCATCGCTGACAATTCCTCCCCCGAAGCCTTTTAAAAGTTGCTAGCTAGAAATCTCTGGAAAAGAACTTTTAAAATATTGCACGAAGTTGTTGAGAAATCCTTTTTACGGCGAATCGTGTTAAGTTATTACAAACTTTAACGTTCAAATATTAGTATACATACGCCCGGGACGGGACTACTCGAATAGAATATAAACTACCAACATCACATATGCTAAGCGTGAACATAAATACATGGAAGTGTGTGGAAGTATGTACATCTATGTAAATGTAGGTAGGTAGCTGTTTATGCGTCCATGTTCAAGTGCGTATTCCCAGAAGAATTTTTCAACTAAATGCATCCATTCCAAGAAATAAAAAAACTTAACTTTCACAATGTCTTCCAAGCAAGAACTCTGAATGTGACATGCTCATCAAACATTTATCAGAAACACTTTTTCACAACCAATTTCTAAGCGATTTCTTGAAATGAAAAAGAAGAAAAAACTTGTAAAGAGGTTATATTTGGAAATGGCAAAAAATTGGTGTTTTAATATATAAAGGGTGGTTAAATTTTAAGGGCTGATGTTGATTTTGAATAAAACACAAATTATTTAGGATATTATTGTCATTACTTTTTATACCCTCCACCTCCAGGATGGGGGTATATTCACTTTGTCATTCCGTTTGTAACACCTTGAAATATTCATCGGAGACCCCATAAAGTATATATATTCTGGGTCGTGGTAAAATTCTAAGACGATATAGCCATGTCCGTCTGTCCGTCTGTCTGTCTGTCTGTCTGTTGAAAGCACGATAGCGGCCGAACGAAATGAGCTAGGAGGTTCAAATTTTTCCTAAATGTGTCTTATGGTTGCAGATCGGTTGGGATTGAAAGCGGGTGAAATCGGCCCAGAGGGAAAAATTTTTCCCTCACAAGGACTGAAAATACCCCTAATATTTAGAGTATTTAAGCATGTTTTTTGTAACATATTAGCTTGTATTTACTTGATATTTGCAATTCGCATTCCCTTTATATCATAAAAGGGCACCATAGAGTGATTTTTATTTGTAATGGGCGAAATGGGACGAAAAGGGATAAAAATAGTACCTATCAAACGACAACAGATAGAATCACGAAATTTGGCGTGTACATACCTCTAATAGAGTAGATACATAATATACAAGTATTTTTTTCTAAATTTGTACTTTTAAGGGGTTAAATGGGGATAGAGGGATAAAAATAGTACCAACCAACCGGCTGCACCTAGAATAATGAAATTCGGTGTATATATTCCTCTGATTGCGTAGACACATAAAATAAAGGAAATAAAATTTTCGAAATTCGTACTTTTAGGGTGTAAAATGGAAAAAGGGGATAAAAATTGTACCAAACAAATGGATGCAGCTAGAACCATGAAATTCGCGGTATACATTCCTCTGACTGAGTGACACGAAACAAAAACGTTTTTCCAAATTCGTACTTTCAAGGGATTCAATGGGTGCAGAGGGATAAAAATGGTACCAACTAAAAGGCTACAGCTAGAAAGATGAAATTTTCGAAAGTCGTACTTTTAAGGAGTAAAATGCGAAAAAGGGGACAAAAATGGTACCAACAAAATGGCCACAGATAGTATCACGGAATTGGGTATATACATTCCTCTGAGTGCATAGCCACGCAAAAGATTTTTTTTCCAAATTCGTACTTTATTTTATTGCTTTTACGACAAAAAATGGTAGAATTTTGAAGTTGTTTTATACTGCGTACGTGAGAGATAAGGTATTTTCAAAATGTATACTTTTGAATTTAAAATAGATGGAAATTCAAGTTCAAATTGAAGTTGTTTTATACTGCGTAAGTGAGAGATAAGGTATTTTCAAAATGTATACTTTGAATTTAAAATAGATGGAAATTCAACCAACCAAAGGACTGCAGCTGAAAATACACTCTCTATCCCACAATATTTAGGGTGTTTATGATTGCTGCCTTATATTTACTTTATGAATTGAAGTATTATTTCCATTATATATACATAGTATAACAAGTAAGAAGGCGTTAAGTTCGGCCGGGCCGAATCTTATATACCCTCCACCACGGAGTGCATTCCACAGTATTACCAGCAAATTAAAGGATGTCGACTTAAATAGAAGTACAGTACCATATTACGAAAATTGTGATATTTTTTATGAACATTACTATATTTGTTTACTATTTCAAACTATAATGTATACTTATGCGCACTGTTTAAAATCGACAATCAGTCGCCATTAGAAAGAAGTTCAGATACAGACAAAGTGATAAAAAAGTATAAATTTTAAAGGTATCCCCATTCGCCCCATTCTCCGCCCAAATGTACAAATTTCGAAAAAACCCTTTTTCGAGTATTCATAGTCAGAATGTATACACGGAATTTCATGATTTCAACTTCAGCGTTTTGGTAGGTCCCATTTTTATCCGTCTTTTTAATTATATCCCTTAAAAGTACGAATTTCGAAAAATCCCTCTATTTTACGTGTCTATGCAATTAGAGGGATGTACACACCGAATTTCATGATTCTAGCTGTTGTCCTATCATTGGTACCATATTTTATCCCTTTTTGTCCCATTTCGCCCGCTAAAACTTTTATTTTTTTTGTGGTGCTTCCAAGCTACAAGAGGAATGTCCGCAACAAATTTTAACTGTATGAAAATAAGAAATTTAATTTAAAAGCCAAAATTTAAAAGCCAAGGCTACCAATATTTGTATACTATATATAATGGATATAATACTTTAATTCATAAAGTAAATATAAGGGAGCAATCATAAATACTCTAAATATTGGGGGATAGAGAGTGTATTTTCAGCTACAGTCGTTCGGTTGGTTGTATTTCCATCCTATTTTAATTTCAAAAGTATAAATTTTGAAAATACCTTATCTCTCACGTGCGCAGTACAAGACAACTTCATAATTCTACCATTTTTTTTTCGTAAAAGCAACAAAATAAAGTACGAATTTGAAAAAAAATATTTTACGTGGCTATGCAGTTAGAGGAATGTATATACCGAATTCCATGATTCTACCAGCGGCCGTTTTGTTGGTACCATTTTTATCCCCTTTTACCCCCTCAAGAGTACGACTATCTAAAATCTCTTTATTTTACGTATCTACACAATTAGAGGGACGTACTCACTGAATTTCATCATTCTAGCTGTATTCGTTTAGTTGGTACTTTTTTTATTCCCTGTAGCCATTGTATCCCTTGAAAGTACGAATTTGGAAAAACACGTTTTATTTTTCGTGTCTACGCAGTCAGAGGAATGTCTACTCCGAATTTCATGATTCTAGCTGCTGTCATTTAGTAGGTACTATTTTTATCCCCTTTTTTGGAAATCCCGAATTTTGGAAAGTTCTTTTATTTTACGTGTCTACGCAATCAGAGGAATGTATATATCAAATTTCATTACTCTAGGTGCAGCCGTTAGGTTGGTACTATTTTTATCCCTCTATCCCCATTTAACCCCTTAAAAGTACGAATTTAGAAAAAATACTTTTATATTATGTATCTACTCTATTAGAGGAATGTACACGCCAAATTTCGTGTTTCTATCTGTTGTCGTTTGATAGGTACCATTTTTATCCCTTTTTGTCCCATTTCGCACCTTACAAATAAAAATCACTCTATGGTGCCCTTTTATGCTATAAAGGGAATGGTAATTGCAAATATCAACTAAATACAATCTAATATGTTCAAAAAATATGCTGAAATACTCTAAATATTAGGGGTATTTTCAGTCCTTGTGAGGGAAAAATTTTTCCCTCTGGGCCGATTTCGTCCACTTTCAATCCCAACCGATCTACAACCATAAGACACATTTAGGAAAAGTTTGAACCTCCTAGCTCATTTCGTTCGGCCGCTATCGTGCTTTCAACAGACAGACAGACA
Organism: Polietes domitor; assembly: GCA_947397865.1. NCBI lineage: Eukaryota > Metazoa > Arthropoda > Insecta > Diptera > Muscidae > Polietes > Polietes domitor. The sequence continues at coordinate 141,497,304 of OX377618.1, forward strand.
GACAGACAGACAGACAGACAGACAGACAGACGGACAGACGGACAGACGGACAGACGGACAGACGGACAGACGGACATGGCTATATCGTCTTAGAATTTTACCACGACCCAGAATATATATACTTTATGGGGTCTCCGATGAATATTTCAATGTGTTACAAACGGAATGACAAAGTGAATATACCCCCATCCTGGAGGTGGAGGGTATAAAAATATTGGTAGCCTTGGCTTATTAATTAAATTTCTGATTTTCATACATTTGAATTTTGTTGCGGACATTCCTCTTGTAGCTTGGAAGCACCACAAAAAAAATGTTTTAGCGGGCGAAATGGGACAAAAATGGATAAAATATGGTACCAATGATACGACAACAGCTAGAATCATGAAATTTGGTGTGTACATCCCTCTAATTGCATAAACACGTAAAATAGAGGGATTTCATGAAATCGGTGTATATATTCGGTGTGTATTCGGTGGTCTGACTATGAAGACTCGAAACAAAAAGTATTTTTTAAAATTTGTTTGGGGATATCTTTAAAATTTGTACTTTTCTTATCAAAATAATGCAGTCACTTTGTCTGTATCTGAAAGTGCTTCTCCTTAATGGCGATTGATAATCGACTAATATTTTCGGCATGTTCACAATTACAGCATTGTATTTATTTATAGTAGTAGATTTTAAACAGTGCGCATAATAATGTGCATGGACATATCACAATTTTCGTAATATGGTACTGTGCTGCTATGTAAAGTCGACATCCTTTAATCTGCTGGTAATACTGTGGAATTCACTCCGGTGTGGAGGGTATATAAGATTCGGCCCGGCCGAACTTAACGCCTTCTTACTTGTTCTTATTATAATATTGCTATGGTTCAATTATGTACGGAACAAAATATCGATGGACAGTGTGTGGAGTTCGGCCCGGCCGAACCTAACTCCGTTTTAACTTGTTTTTTTATCGCATAGTCCTATCAAATACAGCGTATGATTGATTTTAATTCAATTAATAACACTCATACGTTCAAGTGGAGTGAAGTAAAGTGCCTGTAACTTAGTTGGTTGTCAACCGATGTTCATATATATATTCTGGGTCGAGGTAAAATTCTAAGACGATATAGCCATGTCCGTCTGTCTGTCTGTTGAAAGCACAATAGCGGCCGAACGAAATGAGCTAGAAGGTTCAAAATTTTCCTAAATGTGTCTTATGGTTGTAGATCGGTTGGGATTGAAAGTGGACGAAATCGGCCGAGAGGGAAAAATTTTTCCCTTACAAGGACTGAAAATACCCCTAATATTTAGAGTATTTCAGCATGTTTTTTGAACATATTAGCTTGTATTTAGTTGATTCCCTCTATAGCATAAAAGTGCACAATAGAGTGATTTCGATTTATAGGGGGCGAAATGGGACAAAAAGGGATAAAAATGGTACCTATGAAACGACAACAGATAGAAACACGAAATTTGGCGTGTACATTCCTCTAATAGAGTAGATACATAATATAAATGTATTTTTTCTAAATTCGAACTTTTAAGGGGTTAAATGGGGATAGAGGGATAAAAATAGTACCAACCTAACGGCTGCACCTAGTATAATGAAATTCGATATATACATTCCTCTGATTGCGTAGACACGTAAAATAAAAGAACTTTCCAAAATTCGTACTTGTTGGGGTTCAAATGGAAAAAGGGGATAAAAATAGTACCTACCAAATGACAGCAGCTAGAATCATGAAATTCGGAGTATACATTCCTCTGACTGCGTAGACACGAAAAATAAAACGTTTGTTTCCAAATTCGTACTTTCAATGGATACAATGGCTACAGGGGATAAAAATAGTACCAACTTAACGAATACAGCTAGAATGATGAAATTCAGTGAGTACGTCCCTCCAATTGTGTAGATACGTAAAATAAAGAGATTTTAGATAGTCGTACTCTTGAGGGGGCAAAATTGGAAAAAGGGGATAAAAATGGTACCAACAAAATGGCCGCTGATAGAATCATGGAATTCGGTGTATACATTCCTCTAACTGCATAGCCACGTAAAACATTTTTTTCTCTAAGTTCGTACTTTATTTTGTTGCTTTTACGACAAAAAATGGTAGAATCACGCATAAGTATACATTATAGTTTGAAATAGTAAACAAATATAGTAATGTGCATAAACATATCACAATTTTCGTAATATGGTACTGCACTTCTATGTAAAGTCGACATCCTTTAATCTGCTGGTAATACTGTGGAATGCACTCCGTGGTGGAGGGTATATAAGATTCGACCGGTCAATCACCATATCACTTACCAGAGTTTTCTACTTCATTCTTTTTTGTAGTACATTGCTATCTTCAGTTGTTACATATCAAATATATTCCCTATCCATTTAGGGTTAGTGTAAAAATATATATTTATTTTGCAATCGACATATTTCAACTGTTCATCACCCTTCTGGCTGCATTTAGATTTTAGCACTGTGCGGCGTACTGTTAATATTAATTAAATTAATATTACTTATACATCAATGTGTACAAGGGTAACTATATTTACTCTAAAGATAAAAAACCTGTATATTCCCCTCAATATCTTAATTTAAATCAAGTATCTGTAGAACTGAATTTTTAATGAAAAATTCAACCACAAATTAATGTCTTTTTGGTCCGGAGGGAAACACTTACCCTATCAATGAATATTGGGATTGGCGATTAATATTGTAAAGGACTTTTTTCGATTTTTTGTTCTTCGCCCTAAAACGCCAAAATTTATTTAGTTTTCCTCATTCATTTGGTACCAATATCGCTTTTCTAAGACTACATATAAAATAATAATAATTATATTCTTCAAAAATGTCCAGTCCTTGTAAAACTCCACCAGGCAATAAAAAATAAAGTACACAGTTTTGTTATGTTTTGAATCAGCTTTCAGACTTGTATGGACATTTCCTTGACCCATAATTTCTAACTTTGTCGCACGGTAATAAAAGAGATAAAAAGCTGCGATAACAAAAACGTTAATAAAGTGTTACACAAAATAAAAAATATTTTTTTCACATGTTGCCAACTACAACATAAATTAATATGTATCAAAACAAATTTTTGAAAAAAATTATGTGGTTTGACTTTTTTGAACTTAGCCTCAATAACCAAAAAGTTGACTGAATAATTATCCGGGCTAAAAAGTAAACTATTTTTAACATACAATTATTTTTAAAAAATTGCTTTCTTACACATATTCATATTGCTTTGGCGACAATTTAAAAAAAATATTTTGGGTGATCGTCTAAAAGAAAAACAGAGACTAATATTTAAAGAATGTAAAACATTCACTCCGGCCCCTCGCATGGAAAAAATCCCCACGCATACATAACCATAAATATTTGGAAATGTGAGATGATAGATGATAGAGTAACAAACTGAACTATGAAATGTTGGCGTTGTGGCTAAGGAACATTTAAACGTAACTTAACAAGTGTCTGTTAAGAGGACGGGGAGTTGGAGGGATCAGTGTTGTAGTCAGAGCCATATTCCATGCCCTTGGAACACACGCACATATCTATAGCTGACATATGTACGACATGTGTAATGCATTCAAAATGTATGTTTTGCACGAAATCTATTATGTACATACGTAGTAAAGAGTGATTTTTTTGAGGTTAGGATTTTCATGCATTAGTATTTGACAGATCACGTGGGATTTCAGACATGGTGTCAAAGAGAAAGATGCTCAGTATGCTTTGACATTTCATCATGAATCGTCTTACAAACGAACAACGCTTGCAAATTATTGAATTTTATTATCAAAATGCGTGCTCTGTTAAGAAAGTTCATTGCGCGCTTCCATTTTATGGTCAGTTTAATCGACCCACTGAAGCGGCTATTCGGGCTATTGTGACTAAATTTCGCACCAAATTTACATTGTTGGACATTAAACCACCAACACGCTTACGTAGAGTGCGAACTGAAGAAAATATCGCAGCTGTATCGGCCAGTGTTAATGATGACCACCAATTTTCGATTCGTCGCCGTTCGCACCAATTGGGTCTCTGTTACTCAAAAACGTGGAAATGCCAAAATTGGACTAAGCGGATGGACCACCTAAGACGCAGCCGCGGTCAACATTTAAATGAAATTATCTTCAAAAAGTAAATGTCATGGACCAATCTAACGTTTCAAATAAAGAACCGATGAGATTTTGCAAATTTTATGCGTTTTTTTTTAAAAAAAAGTTATCAAGCTCTTAAAAAATCACCCTGTATTTATGTATACATTAGGGTGGTTGTTATTTTATCAAAGCCTATTTCAATCACAAATTAAAGGAAGTTTTCCTTTAGACTCATTTATAAATAGTTACCCTTGTACACATTGACTTATAAGTAATATTAATTTAATTAATATTACTCATACGCCACAACGTGTTGGTCTAAATGCTGCCAGAAGCAAGCGCGATATGACGTTTAAAACCCGAACCTATATGATATCACAAAACCAATGGAACATTTTGGTAGGTTATATGTGTTGGAGTTTTAAACATGGTTTTGTTTACCGTTGATGTGTTCAAAACTCAATTTTTTTAGAGCTGAGCTGAATGGAAATCTGATATGACAAATAGATCAAAATCATGAAAAAGTGAATACAGGAGACTATTTTGAAAATCCCTGAAACCAATTTCAATCACAAATTACATGCATTTTTCCCTTAGACTCATATATACTTACCCTTGTATATATTGACGTATAAGTAATATTAATTTAATTAATATTAATAGTAAGCCGCATAGTGCTGGTCTAAATGCAGTTGAGATATGTCGATTAAAAAATAAATATATTTTCTTACAACAATCCTTAATAGATTGGGAATATATAGGTTGGGTCATTTAACATTTTAAATTTAAACTACTGATTACTTTGATTTTGAAAGGTATAATAGCTTCAATTTTTATTTTTAGCTTCATTTGTAAAATGGGTCGCTATACGCTCGCACAAAATTGGGAAATATTAAAAACTTACTTCCATAGTAGTGTGTCTTTAACGCAAACTGTAAGAAATTTACGTGGAAAATTTTCGTGTTTTCAGATGAACTCATTTTCATCTCGGCGGCTATGTCAATAAGCAAAATTGCCGCATATGGGGTTCAGGGAACCCACACATGACTATTAAGAAGCCAATGCATCCACAAGGAGTTACTTTTTGGTGTGGATTTTGGGCAGGCGGCATCTCTGGGTCATTTTTCTTAGAAACTGAGCAAGCAGCCGGCATAACCGTCAATGGTGAGCGTTACCGTGCCATGCTCAATGAATTTTTGTTTCCAAAAATTCAGGAGAATGGCATGGACGACAGGGTTTCAACAAGACGATATTTTACGTACTGTTTTTGAAAATAGGATAAACAGCCAAAATTGTGATGTCAATTGGCCGCCTCGGAGTTGTGATGTGAGCACTTTGGATTATTTTCTGTTGAGAGCCATTAAGGATAAATGTTACGCAAACCATCCACAGGCAATTGAAGAGTTGAAGAGATTCGAGCCGGAACAATCAAAAATGTACCGAAAAATTGGGTTGATCGGATGAGGTACTGCCGAGCCAGTCGTGGCAGTCATATAAATGATATTGTGTACCATTACACAGTGCAACACGAATAAATATAACCATATAAGGAGACCTGTGACTCCCGGTTTTGCTTAAAGTAATGCACTTTTTATGGGCCCCCAAAGATTTGGGGGCCTCGGTGTCATCTTTGCAAAGTGGTAGCTCTTGTCACAAAGAACAAACCCTGTTCAGGTCTATAGGTAGCAACCCGTTCAAAATTCAAGGAAAGAATCAACTACAAAAATTTACCTAAGATCTCAGTAAACAACTTTCTAGCACATATGAACTTCCCAGGAATGATTTTTAACACCGTTAAGGCAGGAAAAATATATCGTGCAGGGCTGTTTCTGTTCGACTACAGTGCGTATGACTGATATTATCCTTCGAAGCAAAAAAGGAATCGTTGTTCTCTGTTAATATAGTTGGGAAAATGTATTCAAAGCAAGTAAATATTGCAAATATAATGCATTTAAATATTGAATAGAAATATTAATCTTATTATAAAGTTATAATACCCGTTATATATAAAGTACAGAGTTGTTATTTTGAATCACCCGGTATTTCGGAAGCTGTCACTTTTGAAGCTATTATTCTTTGATATTTGACAAGTAGAACGCGTTGGAATTATTAAAATTCATGAATGAAATTGATCCGGAATTCCATCCGGAAAATCATCTTGACTGATGAGGCCCATTTCCACCTCGGTGGCTACGTCAACAAGCAAAATTGTCGCATCTGGAACTTGGAAGACCCGAGAGTTATTGCTGAGAGGCCTCTCCATCCGAAAATGAGGTTTGATTATTTATTATTTTTTTGATTAATGATTTTTTATGGTCGGAGTTGGATGGTATTGATCTGGACAACGTTTACTATCAACAAGACGGCGCTACGAGCCACACAAGCAACGAAACCATTGCTCTTTTACGGGAAAAGTTCCGGACCGTGTTATCTCTCGAAGAGGTGATCACAATTGGCCACCGAGATCTTGTGATGTAACACCTTGCGACTTCTTCCTTTGGGACCACGTGAAAGATAAGGTCTAACTCCAACATCCCAGCGTCGATTCAAGACCTCACAGATAGAATTCGTGAGGCTATCGAGAACATAGGACAGCCACTTATGAAAAATTTCATGAAAAGGATATGGTTCTGTAAGTGTGGTCGTGGTGGCCATTTGGCTGATGGTGTTTTTTTATTATTAACTGCATACCTTACTCTTATGAAATAAACATCGGATCATTTATATCAAAAAATGAAATTTTTCTTTGAATACCAAAATAACACCTCTTGTTGGAAAACTCTGTATAATATAAATATATAAATGGCTATTATACATTTGTAGTCAATTAAAAAATAATTTTTATCAAAAATTTCGAAAATCGTAAAAAACTAAAATTTGTAGTTGGGCAGTGGTTTTAATTGCACAGTGGTTCAGAATCAAAATCCATCGGCCAAAATTCAATAACTTTTGTTCTGTAAAATAACAAAATAAGGCAAGGACCCAATGATTATTTTAAGATATTAACATTAAAAATAGGGAAATCGAATATATTTTAGAATTCGGGGCAAAGTTGACTACTTTTCGTAATTTTTGGTATTAAAGAAACTTAAGTTTTTTTGTCTTTATGTTTTTTAACATATTTTTTACGTATTTGTTTATTATGCGATGAAAAATGTTTAATTTCATTAATTTTTTGTATTACAGATTTTGAAATTTGAAAAAAAGAAATTTCTTTATTTGACTTTGTCGAACTATTTCTCACACATTTTAAGAGATTTTGCACTCAAATTTTAAACTTCGATTATTATAAAATTTACCATTCTCATGGAATAATATACTCATTTTTATCTGAGTGCCTACTTTTCAGAAGTTAATGAGACGAAAATGACTAAATAGCGTTTGGGAACAAAAAATCTGACTTTTTGTACTAAATGTATCCTATCTTCCAAGGGTGCAATTTCGTGCAAGCAAAAGTTACCCTACAAAAACGGGTAACCCTTTAACCTTTGCAAATATATATATATATATATATATATATATATATATATATATATATATATTTCGTTAAAGTCTTTTGAAGGAAAAATGTTGAGTTGGTCCAAATTCAGATATTTGTTCAAAAAGGATATTTTTTACAATATTCATTACAACCAAACTATATTTGGCACAAACATAGTTTTAGCGTTATAATAAAGCTAAGAAAGTAATGAATGAGACGTACTTATTTGTTTTATAGCAGATGCTAATTTAAAATTATAAATGGCCCACCCTATATTTGATGTTTACCAACTAAAGATATTTATCCAATAGGATATTAAAAATCCACTTGAACGTATGAGTGTTATTAATTGGATTAAAATCAATCATACGCCGTATAGCACTATGCCATAAAAATAAAAATGTGTCTGAGAACTCAAAATTTATATGTATGTCCATTGAGGCATACTGATTCCTAAAATCAGCATATCAAATTTGTTTAATTTGTTTTACCAATTTTCGTCGAAGGAACCTTTAACATGTTTACTCTCATTTTGGAAATGTTAGTGCGATCACCCCCCCACTTATATGTTCGATTAAAGGATGGCTACAAATGTAGCGAATTTCATTTTCACATATATGAGTCTTACTGTTCTACAATACACCATCCAAAGTTCATCTTTCTATGTTAATTTCATTTGGTGATCTTTTCCCCTCATTTTAAAGGAATTTTGTGTCAATATGGGTATCAAATGAAAGCGGATAATCTCTACTTATTTACACCCTACGATACCCATATAAGTGGCAAATTAAAGAGGAGAATATCTGTTAAAAATACCTCAAACTGCGTCCTTTTATCTGTATTAGTTTAGCAGTAACAAACATTTCCAGTTTTTCCTCTTAAAAAGTAAAATATGAATAAACTAAGGGGGCAATTTGAAATGATTGTTCAGGCTAAACTAATACAGAACGAAACAAGAAATTTAAAGTGTTTTTAACAGATATCCTTTTCTTTTATTTGCCATAGCATAGGGTGCTAACAAGTATTTCAAATAATCCATTTGAAAAATTAAGGTCTGAATTATTATTTTTTCAAATGTATACTTAACTAAAGGTCGTACTAGGTACCTATAACAATTAATGTATATATTTAAAAATATTTTTGAAAAAATGTAAGCTTTCGAATTTTGTTGTCCTGTGAAGGGGCAACATAATGAGGAAATGGAAAATTAAGAACGCCAATTAACTCCATTTAGTCTATAGTTCCAGAGGTATATCACCAAGTTCAAGTGCAATGACTTTTTATACCCTACACCACTTCGTGGTCTAGGGTATTATAAGTTAGTTTCGTGCCAAATGTTTGTAACACCAAGAAATAATCGAGCTAGACCCACCTTTAAGTATACCGATCGGCTTAGAATCACCAGCTGAGTCGATTTAACGATGTCTGTCTGTCCGTCCGTCCGTCTGCTGTCCATCTAAGCTTGTTCGCACTCTACAGGTCGCAATTGTTGTCCGATTGTAATGAAACTTGGCAGAATTTATTTTTTCTGGACAAGGACCATCGGTATTGAATTTGGAGGAAATCGGTTCAGATTTAGATATAGTCCGCATACAAATGTCGCTCCCGATTTGACATTTTCCGCTCTGGAAACGACATATTAAACCCGATTTTCTTTAAATTTGGCAGAACATCTTATAATCCAACTAGAAACACGTATGCAAAAATTGGGTAAGATCGGTTCAGATTCAGATATAGCCCCCATACAAATGTCGCTCCCGATTTGACATTTTCCGCTCTAGAAACGACATATTGTACCCGATTTTCTTTAAATTTGGCAGAACATCTTATAATCGAACTAGAAACACGTATGCAAAAATTGGGTAAGATCGGTTCAGATTCAGATATAGCCCCCATACAAATGTCGCTCCCGATTTGACATTTTCCGCTCCAGAAACGTCATATTGTACCCGATTTTCTTTAAATTTGGCAGAACATCTTATAATCGAACTAGAAACACGTATGCAAAAATTGGGTAAGATCGGTTCAGATTCAGATATAGCCCCCATACAAATGTCGCTCCCGATTTGACATTTTCCACTCTAGAAACGTCATATTGTACCCGATTTTCTTTAACATCTTATAATCCAACTAGAAACACGTATGCAAAAATTGGTTAAGATCGGTTCAGATTTAGTTATAGCCCCCATACAAATGTCGCTCCCGATTTTACTTTTTCCGCTTTAGTAACCACATATTGTACCCGATTTTCTTTAAAATTGGCACAACATTTTATAATGCAACTAAAAAACCTATGATGAAAGAGGGTAAGATCGGTTCAGATTTAGATATAGCCCTCATACAAATGTTGCTCCCGAATGTTTAACCGATTTTGGCCAAACTTTACATATTATATTTCAACACAAACACAAACAAAGAAACATACATGGTGAAAGCGAGTCACATCGTTCCAGGTTTTAATATACCCCCATACAAATGTCCTTTCCGATTTAACATTTTTTGTCAAACACATACATTTACAGGATGCAAGAATCCTTCCCGATTTCAATTTTTTACCGAATTGAATTGAAATGAGAATTGTTTGGGTGATGCCCATATGTCCATACTTTGGTATGACTTTGGTTAACTACTGTATAATTTGTATTTGTCTGTCAGACAATTGGATCAATTACCATATTATTTAGCATATTCGTTAAATTTGACTAAAAATGAATTTATAGCATATAAATTATATGAATATAATGTATATAATTTGTATGAACTACATAAAATTGCTCCCATGAAATACCTGGGTTAGTAATCAAAGCGTGGTACTTACGCAGGGAGTGGTGTAGGGTATTATATAGTCGGCCCCGCCCGTTTTTAGCCTTTCCTTACTTGTTTAAAACTTGTCGTACGGTGTAATAATTTTATAATTTGCTTCTTTTTAAGATTCAAGTTAGAAATTTCATTATTTTGATGCAGCCAAAAAATTTAGTGAAATTTACGGTCATCATCAATTTTATGAATAACAATAATTTTTATTTTTATTCTATAACATTTTGGCTATTTCTCTAACTAATGTGCCACCCCAATATTCACTTCCACATATATACACACATACATAGATTGTGCGTAATGTCTAGCACATCAGCAGGATGTGTCCATGTTTAAAAATGCTACGTCTGTTGGTTGGCATGTACGAGTACGTCTTTGCAATATTCATGTAAATACTTGCAAATTGAATGGAAAAGGCATACAAATGTCTCATTGCCTCAGTCGCCATGCATGTGTGTGTGTCTTTGTGAATAGTGAAAGGAACACTAATCCTTGACAATTTGCACATTTGTCAAATACTCAAAGTGGCATGGTATGGTATGCATGCAAATATCCCACAACAGATTTATATTTTAATCAACTCAATATGGCCTAAAGCACCACACATTACACAGCGCAACCTGAAGATGAACGACAGAAAAGAAAAAAAAAACAAGTAAGGACACTCCACTTTCTATCCGAAAACAATTTAATTCGGGGAAAAAGTGAAAACGTTTGACAAAAAATGTTAAATCGGAAAGGACATTTGTATGGGGGTATATTGAAATCTGGAACGAAATAGGTGAAATATAATATGTATAGTCTGTCTAAAATCGGTTAAACATTTGGGAGCGACATTTGTAAGGGGCCACATCTAAATCAGAACCGATCTTACCCACTTTCTGCAAAGGTGTTTATAGTTGCATTATACGATGTTGTGTCAAATTTAAAGAAAATCGGGTACAATATGTCGTTTCTATAGCGGATAATGTAAAATCGGGAGCGACATTTGTATGGGGGCTATATCTAAATCTGAACCGATTTGCCTCAAATTAAATATCGTTCGTCCTTGATCCACAAAACTTATTTGTGCCAATTTTTGTTAAGATCGGACTATAATTGCGACCTGTAATTTGATTACGACAATAGATGGACAGTCAGACAGACGGATATTGCTAAATCGAGTCAGAAAGTGATTCTAAGTCGATCGGTATACTTAACAATGGGTATATCTCCCTTCCTTTTGGTTGTTACAAACAAATGCACAAAGACATAATTCTCTCGTGGAGTGTATAAAAACATAAAACAGATAAATACCAAGGGTTTGCAACCACAGGAATAATCATTACACATAAGAGCCCAAGTCAAAACATGTCACAGTGGGGGAATGCGAAACAATATAGGAATTAAATTCTCAGGTAAAAAAATATTTGAAGTACTTCCACAGGAAGCATATTTTAGTTGCTTCCCAAAATCCCAAGTTGCATATTTGTCCGCATTTGAGGAAGCTCTTTTGCACAACTTCCAATAAAGTTTATTAATACGCAAGTGTGTGGGAATGCATTTTTCGTACGGGTTCTCTGTCCGAATCGTGGCCGGGATTTGTATTGATTTTAATTTTTTTTATAAATAAACAATGATTTATCTGATTGACTGACTGACATATCACTCCACTAGAATCACGAATTTTGGTGTGTACATTTCTCTTACAGTGTAGAGGTGTGATATTTGTGATTTTTCAAAATTCGTACTTTTAAGGGGTAAAATGTTGTAAATAGGGATAAAAATGGTACCACCGCAATGACCAAACGGCTGGGCCTAGAATCTTGAAATTTGGTATGAACATTCCTCTTACATCCCAAAAAAAGGCATTTGCAAATTTCGTACTTTTGGGGGGTTAAATGGGACAAAAAATTGTACCAACAACACGGCTGGAACTAGAATCATGAAATTTGGTGTGTACATTTCTCTTACAGCGTAGAATTCAGATATTATTTTTTCGTAATTCGAATTTTTAACGGGTAAAATTGAGTTGAAAGGGATAATAATGGTACCACCACAATTATCAAACGTTTAGGCCAAGAATCTTGAAATTTGGTACAAAAATCCCGCTTATAGCTTCAACGCACCCAAGAAATTATTTTTTCAAAATTCGTACTTTTTGGCGGTGAAATCGGGTAAAAAGGAATAAAAATGGTACCAATCAAACAGTTGGAGATGGAGTCATAAAGTTCGGTGTCTACATCCCTCAAAATACTTAGAAACGCAAAATGGACGATTTTTTTTTAATTCGTACTCTAAGAGGGTGAACGGGAAAAGGGGGATTAAAAGGGTACCAACGCTGCAATCACGAAATTCGGTGTGTCAATTCGTCTTACTGTCTAGATGAGTGATAACAAGGAATTTTCCAAAATATGTACATTTACGGGATTAAATGGGTTAAAAATTGCACCACCAAAGGACTTGGACTAGATTCTTAAAATTTGGAACGCATATTGCTTTTATAACACGAATGCGACCAAGAAATTATTTTTTGCAAAATTCGTAAATTTTGAGGGTGAAAAAAAAATGGATTTCGACCTCGTACTCTTTGGGGGTACGAGGGATACAAATGATAACAATCAAACAGACAGAGTTGGAATTATGAACTCCGGCGTGTTCATTCTCTCAAAATGCTTAGAAACGAAAAATGAAGGAATTTTTCTAAATTTGTACATTTTAAGGGTAAACGTGGGATAAACAAAGTACCAACAACACCGCTGACGCTACAATCATGAAATTATTGTAACAATGATAATATGTTTAGAGTTTTAATAAATTCCTTAACTCCCTTTGAAAGTTATCGTGTACACCAGACAGACAGACGGACGTGAAATGGATTTTAGACATAAGTCACACCTTGAATGCGTTACACTTTTTTCCTTTCACAAATGACATATATGCTCCTACTCTGTTGAGTGGGGGTATAATTAGCCCAGCTTAAGAAAAAAGCGGACAAAAAATGTTCTGCTGATTTGTATACACACCACGAGAGTATTATGTTTTTGTGCATTTGTTTGTAACACCCAAAAGGAAGCGAGATAGACCCATTGTTAATTATACCGATCGGCTTAGAATCACTTTCTGAGTCGAAATTGTAGCCAGAACCAAACGAAACTTTGCACAACGAAGTTTTTCGGGACAATTACGAACGCTATTTAATTTGAAGAAAATCGGTTCAGATTTAGATATAGCCCCCATACGAATTTCACTCCCGATTTGACCCTTTTCTCTGTAGAAACCACATATTTCAACAGATTTTCTTCAAAATTGGCAAAACATCTTTTATTTCAACTAGAAACACCTGTGATAAAAATGTATTAGATCGGTTCAGATTTATATATAGCTCCCATACAAATTTCGCTCCCAATTAGACTTCTTCCGTTCTAGAAATCACATATTTTATCAGATTGTTTTTAAAATTGGCAAAATATCTTATGTTTCCACTAGAAACACCTGTGGTGAAAATGTGGTAGATCGATTCAGATTTATATATAGCTCCCATTCAAATTTCGTTCTCGATTTTACTTTTTCTGCTCTAGAAACCATATATTTTATCATTTCGTTTTCAAATTTGGCAAAACATCTTATTTTTAAACTAGGAACACCTCTGGTGAAAATAGGTCAGTTCGGTTCAGATTTATATATAGCTCCCATTCAGGTCTTCTTCAAATTTGGCCAAATTTCTAATGTTTCCACTAGAAACACCTGTGGTGAAAATGTGTTAGATCGGTTCAGATTTATATAGAGTGATTTTTTTGAGGTTAGGATTTTCATGCATTAGTATTTGACAGATCACGTGGGATTTCAGACATGGTGTCAAAGAGAAAGATGCTCAGTATGCTTTGACATTTCATCGTGAATCGTCTTACAAACGAACAACGCTTGCAAATTATTGAATTTTATTATCAAAATGCGTGCTCTGTTAAGAAAGTTCATTGCGCGCTTCCATTTTATGGTCAGTTTAATCGACCCACTGAAGCGGCTATTCGGGCTATTGTGACTAAATTTCGCACCAAATTTACATTGTTGGACATTAAACCACCAACACGCTTACGTAGAGTGCGAACTGAAGAAAATATCGCAGCTGTATCGGCCAGTGTTAATGATGACCACCAATTTTCGATTCGTCGCCGTTCGCACCAATTGGGTCTCTGTTACTCAAAAACGTGGAAATGCCAAAATTGGACTAAGCGGATGGACCACCTAAGACGCAGCCGCGGTCAACATTTAAATGAAATTATCTTCAAAAAGTAAATGTCATGGACCAATCTAACGTTTCAAATAAAGAACCGATGAGATTTTGCAAATTTTATGCGTTTTTTTTTTTAAAAGTTATCAAGCTCTTAAAAAATCACCCTTTATATAGCTTTATATTTATATTCGTTAGCAGCTTGACTTTTCCCCCACCAGAAACCACGTATTTTCAGAGAATTTCTTCATATTGAGCATAACACGTTATACTTGAACTGGAAGAACCTATTTTGTAAGTGAGTCACATCATTCCATGTTTGGATATAGCCACGATACAAATATTCTACTCGATTTGACAAATTGGGTCAGGTCATATTATCCTATGATTAGGAAGCAAACAAAAATCATTCCCGTTTTCAATTTTTTAACGAATTGAATTGTATTCGGATGGAAAGTGGAGTGTATCACATAGTCGGCCCCGCCCGACTTTAGCCTTTCCTTACTTGTTTTATAATCACCTTAAACATAAATCTTTGTATGTAAAACTGCAAATCCTTCTGAAGAAGACCGACATTGCCCAGAGATCATGGTAGTGCCCAACCAGTTAATAGATGTCAATAAGAAATAATAAATGCAAATAGGACTGGAGCCAATATCACATTTTAAATCAAAAGTAAAATTTAAGCTTTTACATCTTCCGTACCGGTGTTTGAAATCCTCTATGACTTGACATTTAACATTAGTTTACAGTATGGAATTTTGACCTAATATAACATTATTTTTTTTTTAACTTCCATACACTCAGAAAAATGGCAATCCTAAATCTGATTGCTATTTTTCTAAATCTGATTGCTATTATGCTAAATTCCCTTAAAAGTAGGAAAATAAAATAAGTATACTTTACTCATACTTATTTTATTATTATGTATTATTTTTATATTATGTATCTACTCAATGAGAGGAATGTACACACCGAATTTCGTGTTTCTAGCTGTTGTCGTTTAATATGTACCATCCCTTTTTTGACCCATTTCACCCCCCATAAATAAGAATCACTTTATGGTGCACGTTTTTGTTATAGGAGGAATGCGCATACCAAATATTAAGCAAATATAAACAGACATATTGAAAAACATGCTTAAACACGCTAAAGTATTAGGGATTATTATGGGTATTTTTAGTCCTTGTGAGGGAAAAAATTTTCCCTTTAGGCCGATTTCGCCCCGTTTCAATACCAACCGATCTACGACTATAAGACGCATTTATGGAAATTTTGAACGTTCTAGCTCCTTTCGTTTAGATGCTAGCGTGCTTTCAACATACGGACAGACGGACGGACATTGCTAGATCGTCTTAGAATTTTATGACGATCAAGAATATATATACTTTATATTTCAAGGTGTTACAAACGGAATGACAAAGTTAGTATACCCCCATCCTGGAGTTGGAGGGTATAAATATATTAAGAAATTTGTTGTATGGAAAAAAATCCTCTAAGAAATTTTAACTGAAATATAAGCTTTTTCTTAAAATTAAGTTAATGTTTACTGAACTTTATGCCCAGTTCTTCATACATTTAAGTATTAATGAACTTATAAACTAGTAAATCAAAAAAAAATTTTTTTTCAAATCCATGCTTTATGCAAGCAGAATTCTATTGGGCCTAGAAATTCTTTTTTAGTTATCTTTTGTAGAAGGAAAAATTACTGCGTTATCAGGAGCAGAAATAATAGATTTTTAATTTGTGGTTTGTATGGGAGGTACCACGCCCACTTTTGCATTACCGCCCATTTTAGGCGCAACTACGCACATTGATGCTAGATGCACTTACACAAAATTTGAGCACTATACGTGTCATAGAACTGACACTATTCGATAATATGTTTTAACTTCGTATGGGAGGTGGTACGCCCACTATTCCAATACCGCCCATTTTTGGCACAACTATGCGAATTGATGGTAGATGCACTTACACAAAATTTCAGCACTCTAGGTGTCATACAACTGACAATATTCAATAATAGGTTTTAACTTCGTATGGGAGGTGCCACGCCCACTTTTCCAATACCGCCCCTTTTTGGCACAACTATGCGAATTGATGCTAGATGCACTTACACAAAATTTCAGCACTCTAGGTGTCATAGAACTGACAATATTCAATAATAGGTTTTAACTTCGTATGGGAGATGCCACGCCCACTTTTCCAATACCGCCCATTTTTGGCACAACTATGCGAATTGATGCTAGATGCACTTACACAAAATTTCAGCACTCTAGGTGTCATAGAACTGACAATATTCAATAATAGGTTTTAACTTCGTATGGGAGGTTCCACGCCCACTTTTCCAATACCGCCCATTTTTGGCACAACTATGCACATTGATGCTAGATGCACTTACACAAAATTACAGCACTCTAGGTGTCATAGAACTGACAATATTCGATAATAGGTTTTAACTTCGTATGGGAGGTGCCACGCCCACTTTTCCAATACCGCCCCTTTTTGGCACAACTATGCACATTGATGGTATATGCACTTACACAAAATTTCAGCACTCTAGGTGTCATAGAACTGACAATATTCAATAATAGGTTTTAACTTCGTATGGGAGATGCCACGCCCACTTTTCCAATACCGCACATTTTTGGCACAACTATGCGAATTGATGCTAGATGCACTTACACAAAATTTCAGCATTCTAGGTGTCATAGAACTGACAATATTCAATAATAGGTTTTAACTTCGTATGGGAGGTTCCACGCCCACTTTTCCAATACCGCCCATTTTTGGCACAGCTATGCACATTGATGCTAGATGCACTTACACAAAATGTCAGCACTCTAGGTGTCATAGAACTGACAATATTCAATAATAGGTTTTAACTTTGTATGGGAGGTGCCACGCCCCTTTGTCCAATTGGTCAAATTTTTCCATTTCCTTGTATTGTCATCGAAAATGATTAAGTGTGCAAAATTTGAGCAAAATTGGTTGAGAAAAAAGCTTTCAAAAATTGATTTCAAATTTTGTGGCACACAAACATATATAGAAAGTAACCTTATATAAAGCATGGAAAAATCACTTGAAATTGTTTAGAAAATTCTTGAATATTAATCTCAGAAGCAATTCTCGTTCGTTTGCAGAGAGATATTTCTTAAATACTTCAAGTATTTTGATAAACAACCACTGCGAAGGCTCGTATCTTGCCTACGTAGCAATCATTGAGCAAAACCTCAACTCTTTATGACAGAGGTATCATGAAACTTTTGAAAAATATTTCATGTTTTAATTTTTTGTATTAGTTTTGATTTGAGTAAAAATTTACTTAGTTTTAGGAAAATTACATTATTTAGATTTAGTAAAAATTTACTCTGTTTGAGTAAAAATTTACTTAGTTTTAGGAAAATTTTACTTAAATTTAGTTGGTTTGGGGAAAAATTTACTTAGATTCACGAAAATTTATGCGAAATTTTACTTAGATTTATTAAAAATGTACTTGGTTTAAGGAAAAACTAACTGGAATTTTCCCAAGTTTGAGTAAATATTTACTTCAACACATATCTTACATTCAAGGAAAAGTTTGAGGAAATATTGCTTTAGCGCTATATGAAGTTAAATTTTCCCAAATTTTAGTTCATTTTAACTTATTGCCAGTATATTTTTCCCTTTCACTTAAAATTGTATGTTCTCAAATCTGAGAATTTGTTCGATGAAATAAGGACATACATATATATGAATTTCTCAAATTTTTATTCTACTTATTTCCTCGCTGTAGAGTAGTTATAATGACCCGGATTGATTTTCTTACTTTTAAGGGAAAATCTCACAGCCACTTCGCCCCGATATGATTACGGACGGACGGTATGGGGTGGGTTATACACTGCTAGGTTTGGCTGCAGTAAGAATGAAAATCTATTTTCGTGAAAAGGCAGCTCACACGTTTGGCCTTTGTTTACTTAAAACCTGCGGTAAGTGGTAATACAAAAGTGGTACACACGTTGCCACACACACACACGCACACAAACAGTCATCAGAGTCAGTTTATTTCTATGGAAACGTTTTATAAACCCATTTGAGTCAAGTCATGAGTGAGTCGTCTGATGTTGTCTGTCACAACATCTTAATGTATCCAAACCAACCAACCACTCGTTCATTTTATCATCTTCAGACTCGTATGTATTTTACGAAGTAATTACGTCTGTATGTATGTATGTATGTAAGTGGTGGTAGGTACCAACGAAGTGGTTGGTTGACTGGCTTTGTGGCATTACATTTCGAATAATCATGCACATGTAGATGGTACATACTTATGCGACTTATATGTATATATATATTATATACAGACACGTTTATCTTAAAGCCATGCCATTAGCTCGAATGCAGACCGACATATGTGATTATTTTTTAATTTTTACAACCAGTAGCTCAGTAGCCTGATTAAGAATAATTTTCCAATTTTTCCAAGTTTTAAGATATCTTCATCATGCTTTAATACTTGATCTATACAAAAAAAACTAGAATAACATTCACTTTTATTATACCATTCACCTCCAGGATGGGGGTATACTAACTTTGTCATTCCGTTTGCAACACCTTGAAATATCGACCTGAGACCCTATAAAGCATATATATTCTTGATCGTCATAAAATTCTAAGACGATCTAGCCATGTCCTTCTGTTGAAAGCACGCTAGCATCTAAACGAAAGGAGCTAGAACGTTTAATTTTTCTATAAATGCGTCTTGTAGTAGTAGATCGGTTGGGATTGAAACGGTGCGAAATCGGCCCAAAGGGAAAAATTTTCCCTCACAAGGACTAAAAATACCCATAATAATCCCTACTATTTTAGCGTATTTAAGCATGCTTTTTTTGAATGTGTCTGTTTATATTTGCTTGATATTTGGTATGCGCATTCCCTTTATAGCAAAAACGTGCACCATAAAGTGATTCTTATTTGTAGGGGGTGAAATGGGACAAAAAAGGGATAAAAATGGTACATATTAAACGACAACAGCTAGAAACACGAAGTTCGGTGTGTACATTCCTCTAATATAAAAGTATTTTTTAACGTACTTTTGAGGGGTAAAATGGGAATAAAGGGATAAAAATGGTACCAACCAAACGGCCACACCTTGAATAAAGAAATTCGGTGTATACATTCCTCTGATTACATAGACGAGTAAAATGCACGGATTTTTCAAAATTCGTACTTTTTGGGGTTAAAATGAAAAAAGGGGATAAAAAATGACCGCAGCTAGAGTCATGAAATTCGGAGTATACATTCCTTTGACTACGTAGACATGAAAAATAAAAGTTTTTTTTTCAAATTCGTACGTTCAAGTGATACAATGGGTACGGAGGGATAAAAATGGTACCAACAAAACGGCTACACATGGAATAATTAAATTCGGTGCATACATTCCTCCGAATACGTAGACACTTAAAATAAATTCGAAATTCGTAGCACCAATCAAATGACCGCAGCTAGAGTCATGATATTCGGAGTATACATTCCTCTGACTGCGTAGACACGGAAAATAGACGAATTTTTCGAAATTCGTACTTTCAAGGGATACAATGGTACAGAGGGATACAAATAGATAGTCGTACTCTTAAGGGGGTAACATTGGTACCAATCAAATGGGCGCAGCTGGAATAATGGAATTCGGTGTATACATTCCTCTGACTGCATAGACACGCAAAATAAAAAGTTTTTTTTTCAATTCATACTATTTCTTTTACGGAAAAAAATTGGTTGAATCATGAACTTAGGTTATTTTGTTTGTTTGTTTTGTACGTTTGATAGTGGATTTTCAAAATTTGTACTTTTGGAATTAAAATAGAATGGAAATACAACCAACTGTAGCACCCACTATGTACCAATATTTATGGTATTTAAGCTTTTCGAAAATATAAATATAAGAATATTTAATTTTTGATTTGAAATAATTAAAATATTATATTAATTTATAAAATTATTTTTTCAATACTTGTATTTGTTTTGGTTTGCCTATATTAAAACAAGTAAGGAAAGGCTAAAGTCGGGCGGGGCCGACTATATAATACCCTACACCACTCCCTGCGTATGTACCTCGCATTGATTACTAAACCCAGGTATTTCATGGGAGCAATTTTATGTAGTTCATAAAAATTATATAAATTATATTCATATATGCTATAAATTCATCTTCAGTCAAATTTAACGAGTATGGTAAATAATATGGTAATTGATCTAATTGTCCGACAGACAAATACAAATTATACAGTAGTATACCAAAGTCATTTCAAAGTATGGACATATGGACATCACCCAAACAATTCTCATTGCAATTCACCATAGATGTTTCTAGTTCGATTATAAGATGTTGTGCCAATTGTAAAGAAAAACGGGTACAATATGTCGTTTCTAGAGCGGAAAATGTCAAATCGGGAGCGACATTTGTATGGGGGCTATATCTAAATCTGAACCGATCTTACCCAATTTTGGCATACGTGTTTCTAGTTGGATTATAAGATGTTCTGCAAAATTTAAAGAAAATCGGGTACAATATGTCGTTTATAGAGCGGAAAATGTCAAATCGGGAGCGACATTTGTATGGCGGCTATATATAAATCTGAACCGATTTCCTCCATATACAACACCGATGGTCCTGTAGAGTGCGAACAAGCTTAGATGGACAGCAGACGGACAGACGGACGGACAGACAGACATCGTTAAATCGACTCAGCTGGTGATTCTAAGCCGATCCGTATACTTAAAGGTGGGTCTAGCTCGATTATTTCTTGGTGTTACAAACATTTGGGGCGAAACTAACTTATAATACCCTAGCCCACGAAGTGGTGTAGGGTATAAAAATAATATTTTCCTGTAATATTACTGCACTTCTACGAAGGAGGGTATAAAATCTTATTTTTTTTTTTATTTTATTTTTTTTTTTTTATTTTATTTTTATTTTTATTTTTATTTTTATTTTTATTTTTATTTTTATTTTTATTTTTATTTTTATTTTTATTTTTATTTTTATTTTTATTTTTATTTTTATTTTTATTTTTATTTTTATTTTTATTTTTATTTTTATTTTTATTTTTATTTTTATTTTTATTTTTATTTTTATTTTTATTTTTATTTTTATTTTTATTTTTATTTTTATTTTTATTTTTATTTTTATTTTTATTTTTATTTTTATTTTTATTTTTATTTTTATTTTTATTTTTATTTTTATTTTTATTTTTATTTTTATTTTTATTTTTATTTTTATTTTTATTTTTATTTTTATTTTTATTTTTATTTTTATTTTTATTTTTATTTTTATTTTTATTTTTATTTTTATTTTTATTTTTATTTTTATTTTTATTTTTATTTTTATTTTTATTTTTATTTTTATTTTTATTTTTATTTTTATTTTTATTTTTATTTTTATTTTTATTTTTATTTTTATTTTTATTTTTATTTTTATTTTTATTTTTATTTTTATTTTTATTTTTATTTTTATTTTTATTTTTATTTTTATTTTTATTTTTATTTTTATTTTTATTTTTATTTTTATTTTTATTTTTATTTTTATTTTTATTTTTATTTTTATTTTTATTTTTATTTTTATTTTTATTTTTATTTTTATTTTTATTTTTATTTTTATTTTTATTTTTATTTTTATTTTTATTTTTATTTTTATTTTTATTTTTATTTTTATTTTTATTTTTATTTTTATTTTAATTTTTATTTTTATTTTTATTTTTATTTTTATTTTTATTTTTATTTTTATTTTTATTTTTATTTTTATTTTTATTTTTATTTTTATTTTTATTTTTATTTTTATTTTTATTTTTATTTTTATTTTTATTTTTATTTTTATTTTTATTTTTATTTTTATTTTTATTTTTATTTTTATTTTTATTTTTATTTTTATTTTTATTTTTATTTTTATTTTTATTTTTATTTTTATTTTTATTTTTATTTTTATTTTTATTTTTATTTTTATTTTTATTTTTATTTTTATTTTTATTTTTATTTTTATTTTTATTTTTTTTTTATTTTTATTTTTATTTTTATTTTTATACCCTACACCACTTCGTGGGCTAGGGTATTATAAGTTAGTTTCGCCCCAAATGTTTGTAACACCAAGAAATAATCGAGCTAGACCCACCTTTAAGTATACCGATCGGCTTAGAATCACCAGCTGAGTCGATTTAACGATGTCTGTCTGTCCGTCCGTCTGTCCGTCTGTCCGTCTGTCCGTCTGTCCGTCTGCTGTCCATCTAAGCTTGTTCGCACTCTACAGGTCGCAATTGTTGTCCAATTGTCATGAAACTTGGCAGAAGTTATTTTTTCTGGCCAATGACCATCGGTATTGAATTTGGAGGAAATCGGTTCAGATTTAGATATAGCCCCCATACAAATGTCGCTCCCGATTTGACTTTTTCCGCCCTATAAAGCACATATAGTACCCGATTTTCTTTAAATTTGGCACAAAATCTTATAATCCAACTAGAAACACCTATGCAAAAATTAGGTAAGATCGGTTCAGATTTAGATATAGCCCCCATACAAATGTCGCTCCCGATTTGACATTTTCCGCTCTAGAAACGACATATTGTACCCGATTTTCTTTGAATTTGGTACAACATCTTATAATCGAACTAGAAACACGTATGCAAAAATTGGGTAAGATCGGTTCAGATTTAGATATAGCCCCCATACAAATGTTGCTCCCGATTTGACATTTTCCGCCCTAGAAACGACATATTGTACCCGATTTTCTTTAAATTTGGTACAACATCTTATAATCGAACTAGAAACACGTATGCAAAAATTGGGTAAGATCGGTTCAGATTTAGATATAGCCTCCATACAAATGTCGCTCCCGATTTGACATTTTCCGCTCTAGAAACGACATATTGTACCCGATTTTCTTTAAATTTGGTACTACATCTTATAATCGAACTAGAAACACGTATGCAAAAATTGGGTAAGATCGGTTCAGATTTAGATATAGCCCCCATACAAATGTTGCTCCCGATTTGACATTTTCCGCTCTAGAAACGACATATTGTACCCGATTTTCTTTAAATTTGGTACAACATCTTATAATCGAACTAGAAACACGTATGCAAAAATTGGGTAAGATCGGTTCAGATTTAGATATAGCCTCCATACAAATGTCGCTCCCGATTTGACATTTTCCGCTCTAGAAACGACATATTGTACCCGATTTTCTTTAAATTTGGTACAACATCTTATAATCCAACTAAAAACACCTATGCCGAAATTGGGTAAGATCGGTTCAGATTTAGATATAGCCCCCATACAAATGTCGCTCCCGATTTAACTTTTTCCGCTTTAGAAACCACATATTGTACCCGATTTTCTTTAAAATTGGCACAACATCTTATAATCCAACTAGAAACATTTATGCAAAAATTGGGTAAGATCGGTTCAGATTTAGATATAGCCCCCATACAAATGTCGCTCCCGATTTGACATTTTCCGCTCTAGAAACGACATATTGTACCCGGTTTTCTTTAAATTGTGCAGAACATCTTATAATGCAACTAGAAACACGTATGCAAAAATTGGGTAAGATCGGTTCAGATTTAGATTTAGCCCCCATACAAATGTAGCTCCCGATTTGACTTTTTCCGCTCCAAAATCCACATATTGTACCCGTTTTTATTTAAAATTGGCACAACATCTTATAATCCAACTAAAAAACCGATGGTGAAAGTGGGTAAGATCGGTTCAGATTTAGATATAGCCCTCATACAAATGTTGCTGCCGAATGTTTAACCGATTTTGGCCAAATTTTACATATTATATTTCACCAATAAACAGACATGGCGAAAGCGCGTCACATCGTTCCAGTGTTCAATATACCCCCATACAAATGTCCTTTCCGATTTAACATTTTTTGCCAAACACATACATTTACAGGATGCAAAAATCATTCCCGATTTCAATTTTTTACCGAATTGAATTGCAATGAGAATTGTTTGGGTGATGCCCATATGTCCATACTTTGGTATGACTTTGGTATACTACTGTATAATTTGTATTTGTCTGTCGGACAATTGGATCAATTACCATATTATTTACCATATTCGTTAAATTTGACTAAAGATGAATTTATAGCATATAAATTATATTCATATAATTTATAAAATTTGTATGAACTACATAAAATTGCTCCCATGAAATACCTGGGTTTAGTAATCAAAGCGAGGTACATACGCAGGGAGTGGTGTAGGGTATTATATAGTCGGCCCCGCCCGACTTTAGCCTTTCCTTACTTGTTATTTTTATTTTTATTTTTATTTTTATTTTTATTTTTATTTTTATTTTTATTTTTATTTTTATTTTTATTTTTATTTTTATTTTTATTTTTATTTTTATTTTTATTTTTATTTTTATTTTTATTTTTATTTTTATTTTTATTTTTATTTTTATTTTTATTTTTATTTTTATTTTTATTTTTATTTTTATTTTTATTTTTATTTTTATTTTTATTTTTATTTTTATTTTTATTTTTATTTTTATTTTTATTTTTATTTTTATTTTTATTTTTATTTTTATTTTTATTTTTATTTTTATTTTTATTTTTATTTTTATTTTTATTTTTATTTTTATTTTTATTTTTATTTTTATTTTTATTTTTATTTTTATTTTTATTTTTATTTTTATTTTTATTTTTATTTTTATTTTTATTTTTATTTTTATTTTTATTTTTATTTTTATTTTTATTTTTATTTTTATTTTTATTTTTATTTTTATTTTTATTTTTATTTTTATTTTTATTTTTATTTTTATTTTTATTTTTATTTTTATTTTTATTTTTATTTTTATTTTTATTTTTATTTTTATTTTTATTTTTATTTTTATTTTTATTTTTATTTTTATTTTTTTTATTTTTATTTTTATTTTTATTTTTATTTTTATACCCTACACCACTTCGTGGTCTAGGGTATTATAAGTTAGTTTCGCGCCAAATGTTTGTAACACCAAGAAATAATCGAGCTAGACCCACCTTTAAGTATACCGATCGGCTTAGAATCACCAGCTGAGTCGATTTAACGATGTCTGTCTGTCCGTCCGTCCGTCCGTCCGTCCGTCTGCTGTCCATCTAAGCTTGTTCGCACTCTACAGGTCGCAATTGTGGTCCGATTGTCATGAAACTTGGCAGAAGTTATTTTTTCTGGCCAAGGACCATCGGTATTGAATTTGGGTAAGATCGGTTCAGATTTAGATATAGCCCCCATACAAATGTCGCTCCCGATTTGACATTTTCCGCTCTAGAAACGACATATTGTACCCGATTTTCTTTAAATTTTGCAGAACATCTTATAATCCAACTCGAAACATCTATGCAAAAATTGGGTAAGATCGGTTCAGATTTAGATATAGCCCCCATATAAATGTCGCTCCCGATTTGACATTTTCCGCTCTAGAAACGATATATTGTACCCGATTTTCTTTAAATTTTGCAGAACATCTTATAATCCAACTAGAAACACGTATGCAAAAATTGGGTAAGATCGGTTCAGATTTAGATATAGCCCCCATATAAATGTCGCTCCCGATTTGAAATTTTCCGCTCTAGAAACGATATATTGTACCCGATTTTCTTTAAATTTTGCAGAACATCTTATAATCCAACTAGAAACACGTATGCAAAAATTGTGTAAGATCGGTTCAGATTTAGATATAGCCCCCATATAAATGTCGCTCCCGATTTGACATTTTCCGCTCTAGAAACGATATATTGTACCCGATTTTCTTTAAATTTTGCAGAAAATCTTATAATCCAACTAGAAACACGTACGCAAAAATTGGGTAAGATCGGTTCAGATTTAGATATAGCCCCCATACAAATGTCGCTCCCGATTTGACATTTTCCGCTCTAGAAACGACATATTGTACCCGATTTTCTTTAAATTTTGCAGAACATCTTATAATCCAACTCGAAACACGTATGCAAAAATTGGGTAAGATCGGTTCAGATTTAGATATAGCCCCCATATAAATGTCGCTCCCGATTTGACATTTTCCGCTCTAGAAACGATATATTGTACCCGATTTTCTTTAAATTTTGCAGAACATCTTATAATCCAACTAGAAACACGTATGCAAAAATTGGGTAAGATCGGTTCAGATTTAGATATAGCCCCCATATAAATGTCGCTCCCGATTTGACATTTTCCGCTCTAGAAACGATATATTGTACCCGATTTTCTTTAAATTTTGCAGAACATCTTATAATCCAACTAGAAACTCGTATGCAAAAATTGGGTAAGATCGGCTCAGATTTAGATATAGCCCCCATACAAATGTCGCTCCCGATTTCACTTTCTCCGCTTTAGAAACCACATATTGTACCCGATTTCCTTTAAAATTGGCACAACATTTTATAATTGAACTAGAAACACCTATGCTGAAAGTGGGTATGATCGGTTCAGATTTAGATATAGCCGCCATACAAATGTCGCTCCCGATTTGACTTTTTCCGCTCTAAAATCCACATATTGTACCGGGTTTTCTTTCAAATTGGCACAACATCTTATAATCCAACTAAAAAACCTATGGTGAAAGTGGGTAAGATCGGTTCAGATTTAGATATAGCCCTCATATATTTCAACTAAGAAGACATATTATGAAAGTCAAATATATGGGTCCATATTTTGGTATAACACCAATACAAATTGGGCCCCCATTCCACTCTATTACAGCTCTAGAACCCACATCGTGCATTAGATCTCGATATAATTTTGCATATCATGTCATATTTCAATTAATACCTACTTTGAAAGTGATCTATATGGAACCTCTTTTTAATGTAGAGCACTTAAAAATGGCCCCATTTTAATTTTTACCCCTCAAGAACGCAAATTTTACATCGGATTTTTTTTCAAATTTTGCAGATTATATTATATTTCAGAATACAAAGTCAAATATATGTGTCCACACTTTGGAATAACCCAATAACCCATTCTACTCTAATACAGCTCTACAAACTAAGTCTTACATCGGATCATGATATATTTCAACTATGAATACCTACAGTGAGTGAGAAATATATAGGCCCATGTTTTGAGCCGGTGTTGTTATAGGCCTCCTTTCAAATGTCGGTCCGATTTATCCTATTACTACTGTATACTTTGTATTTGTCTGCCGGAAAATTGGATCAATTATTTACCATCTTCGTTAAATATTACTAAAGATGAATTTATACAGTATAATTTATATGAACTACATAAAATTGCTCCCATGAAACACCTGGGTTTTGTAATAAAAGCGATGTATATACGCAGGGAGTGGTGTAGGGTATTATATAGTCGGCCCCGCCCGACTTTAGCCTTTCCTTACTTGTTATTTTTATTTTTATTTTTATTTTTATTTTTATTTTTATTTTTATTTTTATTTTTATTTTTATTTTTATTTTTATTTTTATTTTTATTTTTATTTTTATTTTTATTTTTATTTTTATTTTTATTTTTATTTTTATTTTTATTTTTATTTTTATTTTTATTTTTATTTTTATTTTTATTTTTATTTTTATTTTTATTTTTATTTTTATTTTTATTTTTATTTTTATTTTTATTTTTATTTTTATTTTTATTTTTATTTTTATTTTTATTTTTATTTTTATTTTTATTTTTATTTTTATTTTTATTTTTATTTTTATTTTTATTTTTATTTTTATTTTTATTTTTATTTTTATTTTTATTTTTATTTTTATTTTTATTTTTATTTTTATTTTTATTTTTATTTTTATTTTTATTTTTATTTTTATTTTTATTTTTATTTTTATTTTTATTTTTATTTTTATTTTTATTTTTATTTTTATTTTTATTTTTATTTTTATTTTTATTTTTATTTTTATTTTTATTTTTATTTTTATTTTTATTTTTATTTTTATTTTTATTTTTATTTTTATTTTTATTTTTATTTTTATTTTTATTTTTATTTTTATTTTTATTTTTATTTTTATTTTTATTTTTATTTTTATTTTTATTTTTATTTTTATTTTTATTTTTATTTTTATTTTTATTTTTATTTTTATTTTTATTTTTATTTTTATTTTTATTTTTATTTTTATTTTTATTTTTATTTTTATTTTTATTTTTATTTTTATTTTTATTTTTATTTTTATTTTTATTTTTATTTTTATTTTTATTTTTATTTTTATTTTTATTTTTATTTTTATTTTTATTTTTATTTTTATTTTTATTTTTATTTTTATTTTTATTTTTATTTTTATTTTTATTTTTATTTTTATTTTTATTTTTATTTTTATTTTTATTTTTATTTTTATTTTTATTTTTATTTTTATTTTTATTTTTATTTTTATTTTTATTTTTATTTTTATTTTTATTTTTATTTTTATTTTTATTTTTATTTTTATTTTTATTTTTATTTTTATTTTTATTTTTCATTTTCAGGTTTATATTTTTATTTTTCATTTTCAGGTTTATATTTGACATTTGCAAAATGGGACGGTTTACGCCCGAACCACATTGGCAAACTTACTTCCAAAGAGTCTTTAACGCAAACTGTAAGAAATTTTCGAGAAGAGATCGGCCTTCAGTTCAGCCATCATGATGCTCATTTTTATCTCGTTGACTATGTCAATAAGCAAAATTGCCGCATAGGGGGTTCAGAGAACTCACACAAGACTATTGAGAAACCAATGCATTCACATCGAGTTACTGTTTCGTGTGGATTGTGGGCTGTCCTGAAAAATTGTCAGTCATATGAATGAAATTGTGTTCCATTACACTGTGCAACATTTTTGAAGTCATTTCAAAATAACCATATACGGACAGCGCTACATGATAAAAGACCAAAAAAAAAGACCCGTGTTTTTTTTCCCCCAAAGTCATGCACTTTTTTTTTATGGGCCCCCAGAGATTTGAGGCCTCGGTGTAATTTTTGGAAAAAAAGTGATCATATTCTCAGGCTCATATCTTGCAAACCGTTCGGAATTTTGATTTACTCTCTGAGGCAAAGTTCTAGCTCTTGTCATAAAGAACAAAAATTGTGAACATATAAAATCAAAAAAACTTCATCTTCAAGGTCAAAATCACTTAAAAAAAATCGATTTTTTTTAACCTTTTTTCCCCTGTTCAGGTCCATAGGTAGCAAACCGCTGAAAATTCAGGGAAACAATCAACTACAAAAATGTACCTAAGATCTCAATAAACAACTTTCTAGAAAATATGAACTTCCTAGGAATTATTCTTAACACCGTTTAGGTAGCGCTTAGGTAGCCGCAAAATTGAAAAATTTCCCAAAAATTAGATTTTTTTCCTTTCACTATGCAACATTTTTGAAGTCATTTCAAAATAACCATATTTTATATGTTCACAATTTTTGTTCTTTATGACAAGAGCTAGAACTTTGCCTCAGAGAGTAAATCAAAATTCCGAACGGTTTGCAAGATATGAGCCGGAGAATATGATCACTTTTTTCCAAAAATTACACCGAGGCCTCAAATCTCTGGGGGCCCATAAAAAAAAAGTGCATGACTTTGGGGAAAAAAAACACGGGTCTTTTTTTTGGTCTTTTATCATGTAGCGGTGTCCGTATATAGTTATTTTTTTTCGTGTTGCACTGTGTTACTAAATGACAAGGTTCAACCTTTCTAATAAATCCAGAATTTTGAAAAAATAATCAGTATTTTTATATTACACCCTATTATACCCTATCACACAGTGCTACAAAAAAGAATAAATCGGAAAACTCTGGGAAGTAATATTATTTTTCTTGTAGGTATTGTAGAGTAGAACAAGAATCTGTATTTGAAATTTGCCGGACACCCCTATTATCTAGAGTCACGGTTAAAAAACCGGCTTTTTGCACCTTTGCACACTTATAAGCCTGTTGGTTATCAACCGATTTACACTTTTTCATCGGCTTTGAGAAGAAGAAACATGGAGCTTTCCATCTATATATAGCTAAAATTTCAGAAATCTTTGTGATGTTGTCCAACAAATTAAATTTTTTAATCATTTTTATACACTCCACGAGAGTATTATGTCTTTGTGCATTTGTTTGTAACACCCAAAAGGAAACGAGTGTCCGTCCATCTATTCTTGTAATCACGATACAGGTCGCAATTGTAGACAGAACCAAATGAAACTTTGCACAACGATGTTTTTCGGGATAGGGACGAACGTTATTTAATTTGAAGAAAATCGGTTCAGATTTAGATATAGCCCCCATACGAATTTCACTCCCGATTTGACTCTTTTCACTCTAGATACCACATATTACAACAGATTTTCTTTAAAATTGGCAAAACATCTTATATTGTAACTAGAAACACCTGTGGTAAAAATGTGTTAGATCGGTTCAGATTTATATATAGCTCCCATACAAATTTTTCTCCCGATTTGACTTTTTCCGCTCTAGAGGCCACATAATGTATCATATTGTCTTCAGATTTGGTAAAACATGTTATATTTCCACTAGAAACACACATGGTGAATATCGGTCAGATCGGTTCAGATTTATATATAGCTCCCATACAAATTTCGCTCCCGATTTAACTTTTTCTGCTCTAGAAACCACATATTGTATGGGATTGTCTTCAGATTTGGTAAAACATCTTATATTCCCACTAGAAACTCCCATGGTGAATATCGGACAGATCGGTTCAGATTTATATATAGCTCCCATAAAAATTTCGCTCCCGATTTGACTTTTTCCGCTCTAGAAACCACATATTGTATCAGATTTTCTTCAGATTTGGCAAAACATCTTATATTTAAACAAAGAACATCTATGGTGAAAATAGGTCAAATCGGTTCAGATTTAGATATAGCCCCCATACAAATGTCGTTCCCGATTTGACATTTTCCTCTGTAGAAACCACATATTGTACTCGATTTTCTTTAAATTTGGCACAAAATCTTATAATCTTACTAGAAACACCTATGCAGAAATTGAGTAAGATCGGTTCAGATTTAGATATAGCCCCCATATAAATGTCGCTCCCGATTTGACTTTTGCCGCTTTAAAAGCCACATATTGTGCTCGATTGTCTTTAAATTTCGCACATATTATAATCTAACTAAACAAAACTATGGTGAAAGTGGGTAAGATCGGTTCAGATTTTAATATAGCCTAAATTCAAATGTTGCTCCCATAAGTTTAACCGATTTTGGCCAAACTATACATTTTATATTTCACCTACTTCGTTCCAGGTTTCAATATATCCTCATACAAATGTCCTTTCCGATATAAATTTTTTTGTCAAACACATACATTTACAGGATACAAAAAACCTTCCCGTTTTCATTTTCACCGAATTGAATTGTATTCGGATTGAAAGTGGAGTGTATCATAGAGTCGGCCCCACCCGACTTTAGCCTTTCCTTACTGGTTCAAATTTGGCAATGGTTTTGGGCATTCATTTGTTTGGTTTCAGTACCACTTGGAAAATTATTTAAATAACAAATTTAGTAAGGAGTAAAACGCCGCTCTGCCTTTAAAAATCCGTTAATAATTGACTGAGTTATTGAAGTTGTTAATGATACTAAATTTTTGAAAAAATACAAGTTTTTAACCATTTTTCAACTTTGGCAATGTTTTTGGACATTATTTTGTTTGATGACCTCAAAACTTGTAAATTTATTTAAATTACACATTCAATAGGTACTAAAATGACGCTTCGTTTTTATAAAACCGTTGATAATTGACTGAGTTATTGAAGATGTTAAAAATACTAATTTTTTGTAAATACAAATTTTTAGTCATTTTTCAAATTTGGCAATGTTTTTGGACATTATTTTGTTTGGTAACAGTAACACTTTTAAATTTATTTAATTAACACATTTAGTAAGGAGTAAAACGCGCTTTGTTTTTAACAATCCGTTGATAATTGACTGAGTTATTGAAGTTGTTATAAATACTACATTTTTTGCAAAAATACAAATTTTTAGTAATTTTTCAAATTTGGCAATGTTTTTGGATATTATTTTGTTTGGTAACCGTACCATTTGTAAATATACTTAAATAACACATTTAGCAAGGAGTTAATCGCCGCTTTGTTTTTAAAAATCCGTTGATAATTGACTGAGTTATAAAAAGTTTTTAAAAATACTAATTTTTTGCAAAAAAATTATATTTTTCAACTTTGTTTGTTAACCCTTAATCTTTTATATTTATTTATATAAAACATTTAGAAAGGAATAAAATATAATTTTTGGCCATTCCAGTTCACATCTCCCATTATTTTACGAATTGATGTTCATTAAAAATACCAAAAATTCATCGAAATAAATAAAAATGCTAAAATGCGGTCATTTTAGTAAAAATCCCCAATTTTGGAACACATTTTCCCCAATTAGGGAATTCGGTTTATTTTTTTAATAGAAAAATCTAATATTTTTTAATCCGTTAATAATTGACTGAGGTATTGATGTTTTATTAATATAAAAATTTTTGCAAAAAAAAAACAAGTTTTAGTCAATCCAGTTCACATCTCTCATTATTTTACGAGATGGAGTCCAATAAAATACCTAAAATTCAACAAAATAGATAAAAATGCTACAAGATAGCATGGCGATCATTTTAATAAAAAATCCCCAATTTTGGAACACATTTTCCTCAGTTTGGTAATTCGGGTATATTTTTTAATAGAAAATCTAATAATTTTTTCATCGTTTTTATCTTTTTGAAGAATTTTAAGTATTTTTATTATTTTGCAGCACTGTGTAATCAATTCTATTTTTCTAAATAATATTTATTTATTTTTATGTCATTAAACTTTCCATTTAGCAAAAGTTTGTATGTAAGAATTTTTGGATATCTATGGAAAGGATGTGAACAATGAAAAGGATATTCGCTTCAACATTTCTATTAAAGCTCGAATGACATTTGGAAGTAATAAGTAGAAGAATTGTAGGATTTTTAAATCCAGTCCTCTTACAACAGCAACAATAGATTATATTATATATGTATGAGTGTATGTATGTATCTTTTTCCATTATGGTCTTTGTGGCACAACAATCATCCAATAAAATCAAAAGCGAGATAAAAATGGGATATTAAAAGTTAACGAGAATATTGTATGAGATGTAATCCTGTAAAATCCTTTCCTGAAGCCCTTTCGACCATCTTCTTTATTGGCCAGCAGTGTCACAACATTATCAGCAGCAACAAAATGCGCTTAATCTATAGATGTCGACATAAATTCATTAATCCCTTTTACGACTGATAAAGGGTTATTTTGCAGTTGAATTAATATAATGTCAATGATTAAATAACGCTGACATCAGACAAGACCAAATCGTTTTCATTGCGGCTACTTTTGTTTAATGGATGGCACACACACTCTCTCGTGAATTATTCAATTATCAGGTTAATTTAATAAGAACATATTGTAAGGAATTTTTTTCTCACACTGTGATTTTTCTGTTCAGTTTTTTTTGTTTAATTTTTCAAAAAAATAATCTATGGTTTCTTGCGCTCGAAACCCCAAATTAGACAAGTAAAATATTACGAAGGCGCATGTGAAATGCCCAGACTGAGGTGAAATAAATGAAAATCCTTCTCGTCGAATGAAGCTACAATTCAACGATAATTGTTGTAGCTGTGACAGCGACGATAGAGGAAAGATAACTGCGACTGCCCAGCTCTAACCAAAACAAATAAAAATATTAATTTCACTTATTTTAAACCAAGAAAATAAGCCAAGGTTACCAATATGTTTATGTCAATTATATTTCCATCCTATTTTAATTCCAAAAGTACAAATTTTGAAAATCCATTAACTCTCTCGTACAAGATAGCCTAACTTCATGAATCAACCAATTTTTGCCTTAAAAGTAAAAAATACGAATTTGGAAAATTCTTTATACACTCCACGAGAGTACTTGTGCATTTGTTTGTAACACCAAAAAGGAAGTGAGATAGACCCATTGTTAATTATACCGATCGACTTAGAATCACTTTTTGAGTCGATTTAGCAATGTCCGTCTGTCTGTCTGTCTGTCCGTCCGTCTGTCCATCTATTGTTGTAATCACGATACACAGGTCGTAATTGTAGACAGAACTAAATGAAACTTTGCACAACGAAGTTTTTTCGGAACAATGACGAACGCTATTTAATTTGAAGAAAATCGGTCCAGATTTAGATATAGCCCCATATGAATTTCACTCCCGATTTGACTCCTTTCACTCTTTTAACAGATTTTCTTCAAAATTGACAAAACATCTTATATTTAAACTAGGAACACCTATGGTGAAAATAGTTCAGATCGGTCCATGTTTAGATATAGCCCCCATACAAATTTCCCTCTCAATTTGACTTTTTCCGCTCTAGAAACCACATATTTTATCAGATTGTCTTCAAATTTTGCAACACATCTTATATTTCAACTAGAAATAATTGTGGTGAAAATGTGTTGATCGGTTCAGATTTATGCATAGCTCCCATTAAAATTTCGCTACCGATTTGACTTTTTCCGCTCTAGAAACCAAATTTTATCAGATCTAAACAATCTAAACACGATACGATTTCCTGACACCAATTCATTTCGGAATTGGTTCTTAATTCCGATAAATGAGCAACTTCGACGTGGATTCTGCAAAAACCCTGATTTATCTGAAGATCTTAATTCCGATTCCCATAACGGATTCTATAACACCCCAATATATGTAGTAAATTCTCTTTTGTTTTAAAACCCGAGATATTAGAATCTTGTTTTAACATGTAAATCGTTTAAATTGTGAAAATGTATAAAAATACAACTTTATAAGCCAGTGAAGTTGAAATGGATCATTTGAAGTCATGTAATAAATTCATTTTCTAGTGGAACTTTTTTCTTCAATAAGTGTTTTTATATGGTTTTTGGCTATCACCTCCGAGATTTGGATAAATGTATGCCTCCCGAAAAATCTTTTAGATAATAATCGATTGATAATTTAAAAATTGTTAATGGTTCAGTTTGACTTCGAACAGAAACTTTAATGGCAACAGAGTTATCGTACGAAGTAACACTATATGGTTAGCAATACATTTGAATTAAAATGTGGAACTTGGTTTATTTTTCCAATTGTTTAGTTGTATGATTAGATTTACTAGAATCAAATATTTTTTTTTATTTTCTACTACATCCAATGACATTTAATACATCAATATATTATATAAATATAAATATATTTTAATATATTTTTAGTTTTTCAGAAAATTTAAAATTCGGACGTTGAACGGAAAATGGGCTATTTTTTCATGAAAACTCAATTTTTCGAAGATGTTTTTTTCAGCATTTTAATAATTAAAATCTAACCTTCTCTTGACGAACTGTATCTGTAAATGTTCATCCTTAAAATACCACTACTTTTTTCACTTTGAGACTTGTAATTTGTCAATATTCGGAGTTATGTATGTAGAAAAATCTTATCTGTACGTAAACGTTTTTGGCTCACTGTATGTCTGAAATTTGAATCTCCCTGCTCATTTCGTTCGTATGTCAACAGACATTCGGACGGACATGGCTATATCGTCTTAGAATTTTACCTTTCACGGTGTTGCCAACGGAATTATTGATTACTTCAATTTGATTGAATTAATTGATAGAAATATCAATTAATTCTTTTAAATCTAAAATAAATTAGACGAAATATCTTATATTTGCACTAAAAACAGCCATGGTGCAAATGGGTCATATCGGTTCAAATTTATAGATAGCTTCCACACGAATTTCACTCCCGATTTCACTTTTTCCCACTCTATAAACCACATAGTTTAACAGATCTTCTCCAAATCTTTCAAAATATTTTATTTTTCAACTAGAAACACCCTTGGTGAAAATGGATCAGATTGGTTCAGATTTACATAGCTCTTATACAAATTTCGCTCCCGGATAGACTTTTTCCGCCCCAGAAACCACGTATTTAACAGAATTCCTTCAAATTGAGCATAACACGTTATACTTGAACTGGAAGAAAATATTGTGCAAGTGGGTCACTTTAGTCCATGTTTGGATATAAATATTCTTCTCGATGTGACAAATTGGACCAGGTCATATAAGCCTATGATTAGGAAACATACAAAAATTCTCCCCGTTTGCACTTTTTACCGAATTGAATTGAATTCGTATAGAAAGTGGAGTGTATCATATAGTCGGCCCCGCCCGACTTTAGCCTTTCCTTACATGTTTTATTTTGCGTATCTATGCAGTCAGATGTATACACTGAATTCCATGATTCTTGCTGCGGTTATTTGATTTTATCCCCTTAAGAGTACGACTTTCTAAAATCTATTTGTTTTACGTGTCTACGCAATTAGAGATATGTACATACCGAATTTCATAATACTAGCTGTTGCCGTTAATTTGGTACCATTTTTATCCCTCTGTACCCATTGTATCCCTTGAAAGTAAGAATTTGGAAAAACCTTTTTATTTTTCATCAGTCAGAGGAGTGTATACTCCAAATTACATATTGAACAAACATGCCTAAATACTCTAAAATATTAGGGATTATTATGGTCCTTGTGAGGGAACATTTTTTTCCCTATTGACCGATTTCGCCCAGTTGCAATCCCAACCGATCTACGACTATAAGACGCATTTATGGAAAATTGTGACGACTTAGCTACTTTCGTTTAGATACTAATGTCCCAGCAAAAACTTGGTAATGACACCTCATTATTTTTACGATTACCTTGTAATGACAGATCGTTACGCCCTGCATTATTTTGAAGTATGAAATAATTACTTCCTTATAATGCTTTAAATAAGTAGTTATTGGTAAGTTAAATTTCATTGAATTTGAGATTTTAAAAATTAATTTTCTAAATTTTTGTGGTGAGTCCGAGAATAGCAGTGCTGTTGTTATTGCACAAAAATTGATTTCAAATTATTGGCGTACCATTTGTATTTCATTACAAAGGCACTTCTAAGTAGGGGGGGTGTTTTCATAACTTATTAAGCCCATTATTGATAATCCACTAATTGGCTAGTTATCAATAATGACTTATTTTGTATCTTCCTGAGGCCACTTATTTTACAACTCGTTAAGAAGTAATTATTAACTTTTCGAAAGCGTGCGTGGAAGTACTTATTACTCAAGTTTTTGTAAGCGTGCGTGGAAGAACTTATTTTTTACAATCCCTTTATAAAAATAATTAGAAGCGGATCCGAAAAATAAGAAGTGAATGTTTTTGATTTTGCCTTATTCGCCACATTACTTGGTAATGAGAGTTTTTGCTGGGGTGCTTTCAACAGACGGACATGACTAGATCGTCTTAGACTTTTATGGCGATCAAGAATATAAAGGGTCTCAGGTTGATATTTCAAGGTATTGCAAACGGCATGACAAAGTTAATACA
Organism: Polietes domitor; assembly: GCA_947397865.1. NCBI lineage: Eukaryota > Metazoa > Arthropoda > Insecta > Diptera > Muscidae > Polietes > Polietes domitor. The sequence goes on from OX377618.1 coordinate 141,535,236, forward strand.
CCACCATCCTGGAGGTGGAGGGTATAACAATACTTATATTAGGGCGGGCCAATTTATATGGGTGAAAAAAAGCGTCATGCAAAAACGAAATCTACGGATTTCTAAGACCAATTATAGCGCTCGGAAATCGAAGGATTGATCAATCCATTTCCGATTGTTTGTCTCAAATTTGAAGTTGATTTTCACGGGGTTAGAAAATCATATTATTTATTAATTTTTTCTGTAGATTGCGCTATTGACTGACGCTTTCTGGGAAAAATCGATTAAATTTTTTAAAATTGAAAAATAGCGCATTTATTAGTGAAAAAATATTTTTTTTCAAAAAGGTGTGTTCATTCAATCGCCTGTAACTCCTGAAATACTTGAACGGTATTAATGTAGTATACCTTGTTTTGAAGGCAATTTCAATTACTTTTAAAGTATTGAATTTTACAATTGTATTTCTTTTATTTTGATCTTCATTACATTAATTGATTTTTTTGACAAAAATTATCATTCTGAAGATTTTTCACTGAAATTCCGATTAATTTTGCAAAATAAATCGAAAATGAAGCCATCATTTCACCACTTCCAAACTCACACAGTCATTAGACAAGACATATAGCAACACTATTTGAATGTTCCAACAAAATTAATTGAAATTGTCTTAATTGAAATATTACATTAAAATCGGTCAAGTATTTCAGGAGTTCCATGCGATTGAATGAACACAGATTTTTGAAAAAAAAAATATTTTTTCACTGTTAAATTCGTTAAAAATCGTGAAAAAAATCTAATGTATTTCCAAAAATACGTTTACAAAATTTTTATGAGAGGAAAACATACACAAACTTTCAAACAATCCAGCTATAGAGGTCAAAAATAGTACCGCTTGGCATGGAATGACTCATATCTTTTAGAAATTAGTCCTAGGTTGAGTACTTTTCGTATTTTTCGATATAAAATAAAATTAAATGTTTATACCCTCCACCTCAATTTGTCCTATATTAATAGGAGACTCCATAAAGTATATTTGTTCTGGGTTGTGATAAAATTCTAAGACGTTCTAGCCATGTGTGTCTGTCTGCCTGTTGAAAGCACGAAAGCGGCCGAACGAAACGAGGTTGCAGATCGGTTTGAAAGAGGGCGAAATCGGCACAGAGGTAAAATTTTTTTCCCTAACAAGGACTGAAAGTTCTCCCTAATATTTAGAATATTTAAGCATTTTTATACCCTACACCACTTCGTGGACTAGGGTATTATAAGTTAGTTTCGCGGAAAATGTTTGTAACACCAAGAAATAATTGAGCTAGACCCACCTTTAAGTATACGGAGCGGCTTAGAATCACCAGCTGAATCGATTTAACTGTCCGTCCGTCTGCTGTCCATCTAAGTTTGTTCGCACTCAACAGGTCGCAATTGGCGTCCGATTGTCGTGAAATTAGGCAGAAGTTACTTTTTTGGCCAAGGTCGATTGGTATTGAATTTGGAGAAAATCGGTTCAGATTTAGATACAAATGTACATCCGATTTACAATATTACTGCTCTAAAATGCACATTTTACATCGGATCTTGATCAAATTTTCCACACAATGTTACATTTATACTAGAAACACGTATTTTGAAAGCCAGCTACATAGGTCAATGTTTTGAAATAGCCCCCATACAAATGGGCCCCCAGTTTACACTATTATCGCTCTAGAACCCACATCTTACATTGGATCTTGATAAAATTTTGCAGATCATGTTATATTTCAATAAAGAATACCTACTTTGAAAGTGATCTATAACGGCCCACTTTTTAATGTAGCGCCCTCACAAATGGGCCCTCGTTTTTATTATTACCCCTCTTGGAACCACATTTTACAGAAGAAGTTTATCAAATTTTGCAGATTATATTATATTTCAACTAAGAATACATTCTATGAAAGTCAAAATGGGCCCTCATTCTACTCTATTACAGCTCTAGAAACCACATCGTGTATTGGATCTCGATACAACTGTGCAGGTCATGTTATATTTTAGTAAATAATACCTACTTTGAAAGTCTGTCTATATGGGCCATCTTTTTAATGTATCGCCCTTACAAATGGGCCCCATTTATGTTATTATTACAACATTTTACATGGGAAGATTTTTAAATTTTGCAGATTATATTATACTTCAACTAAGAATACATACTATGAAAGTCAAATATATCTGTGGTCACAACCCTTAACAGCCTAACTCGAGTTAGGACACAATTGAGTTATTAGCACCATCGTATTCAGCGTATCTAAATTTATTTGCTCTAAATTTTTCATGTTTGTATCTCTTCTAGGAAGGCAATTAATCCTAAAAAAACTAATAGCTTAAGTTATTTTTCTAAATTACTGTTTTGGCATAACGGCCTAAGTCAATTTAGGATTACAACAAATATAAACATTATTTTTTCATCATTGCCTAAATCAACTTAAGTCGTTAATCCAAAAAAACAAAGAAACAATTTTATTTTCCTATTTTTCCGAATTACGATTTCGTTTTTTGATAAACATAAATTGAGTTAAGGTCTTTCTCCAAACAAAAAAAAAGTTTTAAAATATCATGTCAACTTGAACGTTTTGACTTTCTTTCGTTCAACAATTCATAAGAGCCTAAGTGTCTTTTTCGATAATATCTTTTGACTGCGAGAATAAACAACTATTTTTTGTTAACAACTAAGTAAAGAAATTCGTTTCCTTGGAATCTGTAGCAAAGTTTTCCAAAAAACACCTTCTCCTGATTTTCAGTGAAGATTCAAAACTTTAAACTCCTGTACTGAAAATATTGAAAAACAGACTTAGGCTGTTATGGGTTGTGACCACAGATATGTGTCCATAATTTGGAATAACCCAAATGGGGCCCACATTCTGCTCTATTACAACTCTAGAAACTACGTCTTAAATCGGATCATAATACATTTCAACTACGAATACATACCGTGAATGAGAAATATATTGGCACATGTTTTGAACCAGGCCCCAAGTGTTGTTATAGGCCTCCTTACAAATGTCGGTCTGATTCATCCAATAACTACTGTATAATTTGTATATGGCTGCCGGAAAATTGGATCAATTATCATATTATTTGCCATATTCGTTAATTGTATAATTTGTATGAACTACATACAATTGCTCCCATTCAACACTTGGGTTTAGTAATAAAGACGATGTATATACACAGGGAGTGGTGTAGGGTATTATATCGTCGGCCCCGCCCGACTTTAGCCTTTCCTTACTTGTTTTTTATTTGACCACATTTTGCTGCTGCGTACGTAGTACAAAAACTACTACTCTGACAGCCGTAAAATAAACGATAACGCCATCTACATGTGGATGTCACAGTATTGTCATATGTGCATCAGATGATGTCGATCATATGGTCGATCGTCAACAGACTCAGACGATATGTTTTGGCTGGATGTCTAATATTTTTGTTAAACAACAAATGTCCGTCATTTGTGTCCAAACATTAGAGTGTTGCGAAAAATAAGAATAAGTCAGAAATTAGTGTATTTTATTATAAGGAAATCAGCTTGGATCTTTGAGGCTTAAGCATTATTTTGATAAATAAAGGCCAGGGAAATGGGATATGTGCCCGCCAGTATAGAGTTACCTATACTAATGACATTCCAATGGCATTATTAGTTAGGTTCACAGCTCAATTGAATATTGATTGTCTAAATTCAAGCCATCAATTTCGACTGCATAACGAACACAACCACAAAATATAAATCTTTGTAACACCAGCATAATCCAAGCGATTAACATAAAATTTAAATTCTCTTTCGAGCACATTACAGTGGCGTAATCCCTTAAGCAGATATTGTTATTACAAAGCAAGCAAAGCAAAGCACAACACGAAAAAAAAAACACAAAACGTGACAAGTTTGTTTCCGATAACAACTTTTAATCAAAAAAACTTTATCCCAAATGCGAGTATCGACAGTATCGCGACAGCAGCTGAACTAACAAGAATCTGTGCAAACCCGACCAATTCGATTTAATTGAAATTCCCGTTAATCCTTTTAATAAGTTGTCATCTGATAAGATACCCCACCCCGCATGTTGAAGCAGGGGAACGCGATACAGGCAAAGGAAGTATTTTTTGTTGCGTTACTTCTACATAATGTTGCAGGATCTGCCATTTGTGGTGGAGGGGGAGGGTGGGAGCAGATAACTAAGTTAATTGTAAAGTTATTGACATTAGTGCCTTTTATGTTTTTTTTTCGGTGATAATTGAATTGTGAGACGAACTTTTTTCTTGTGGGCGTTGCTGTCAGAGTGGCCAACGAGGGCAATAACAGAAATTCCATAACAAAATCAAAGCGACATTTGAAATGTGTCGGGAAAAGGCGCTAAAGATTCGCTTAGGAAGAGAACGATTTTCGAATATTTCGGTTCGGACAACTTGGTATCTGCATCTCTTACAATTTTACGTTTTTCTACAATAGCAAGAGAGGTCTTGGGGTCTTATTCTTAGCTTTAGTAAGCCGCCATAGCTATGTTGTGCCAAAATATAATTTGTTTGCAACAAATATTAAAAATAACATTATTGAAATATTTCAACGGAGAACCCTTGAACCTTTCTAAATTTGTATTCTATTCTTTAAAGGATATTAAAGAAAAAAAGTTATGTAGTTCCAAAATCGTACATGTTTTGAAATATTTGTTACAAACTAACAATATTTGGCACAAACGCAGTTTAGTCGCCACAATAAAACTAAGACAACACAATAACTAATAAAACAAATTTGAGTGCAAAATATGTAGAAATTCCACAAAATAAACAAAAAACAAGTAAGGAAAGGCTAAAGTCGGGCGGGACCGACTCTATGATACACTCCACTTTCTATCCGAATACAATTCAATTCGGTGAAAACGGGAAGGTTTTTTGTATCCTGTATATGTATGTGTTTGACAAAATATGTTAAATCGGAAAGGACATTTGTATGAGGATATATTGAAACCTAGAACGAAATAGGTGAAATATAAAGTGTATAGTTTGGCCAAAACATTTGTATTTGGGCTATATTTAAATCTGAACCGATCTTACCCACTTTCACCATAGTTTTGTTTAGTTGGACTATAAGATGTTGTGCCAATTTTAAAGAAAATCGGGTACAATATGTGGTTTCTAAAGCAGAAAATGTCAAATCGGGAGCGACATTTATATGGGGGCTATTTCTAAATCTGAACCGATCAAGCCCGCTTTAGCCAGATTTGGATTATAAGATGTTGTGCCAAATTTAAAGAAAATCGAGTACAATATGTGGCTTTTAAAGCGGCAAAAGTCAAATCGGGAGCGACATTTGTATGGGGGCTATATCTAAATCTGAACCGATCTTACCCAATTTCAGCATACGTGTTTCTAGTTGGACTATAAGATGTTGTGCCAAATTTAAAGAAAATCGAGTACAATATGTGGTTCCTAGAGCGGAAAATGTCAAATCGGGAGCGACATTTGTATGGGGGCTATATCTAAATCTGAACCGATTTCACCTATATTCACCATAGATGTTCCTAGTTTAAATATAAGATGTTTTGCCATATCTGAAGACAATCTGATACAATATGTGGTTTCTAGAGTGGAAAAGTCATATCGGGAGCGAAATTTGAATGGGAGCTACATATAAATCTGAACCGATCTGACCTATATTCACCACGAGTGTTTCTAGTGGAAATATAAGATGTTTTACCAAATCTGAAGACAATCTGTTACAATAAGTGGTTTCTAGAGCGGAAAAAGTCAAATCGGGAGAGAAATTTGTATGGGAGGTATATATAAATCTGAACCGATCTAAAACATTTTTACCACAGGTGTTTCTAGTTGAAATATGAGATGTTTTGCCAATTTTAAAGAAAATCGGTTGTAATATGTGGTATCTAGAGTGAAAAGAGTCAAATCGGGAGTAAAATTCGTATGGGGGCTATATCTAAATCTGAACCGATTTTCTTCAAATTAAATAGCGTTCGTCCTTGTCCCGAAAAACTTCATTGTGCAAAGTTTCATTTAGTTATGTCTACAATTGCGACCTGTATCGTGATTACAAGAATAGATGGACAGACGGACGGACATTGCTAAATCGACACAAAAAGTGATTCTAAGTCGATCGGTATAATTAACAATGGGTCTACCTCGTTTCCTTTTGGGTGTTACAAACAAATGCACAAAGACATAATACTCTCGTGGAGTGTAAAAATACTTTTTTCAGTTTTCAAAATCTGAAAAATGTGAAAAGCTGTAACACGAAAAAAATATTTTAGTCTGCGCAATACGCAAAAATATGTCAAACAAGTAAAAACGGCGTTAAGTTCGGCCGGGCTGAACTTTATATACCCACCACCATGGATTCCATTCCACAGAGGCTGTCGATTTTCGTAGAAGTGCAATAATATTACAGGAAAATATATATTTTTTTTTCAAATAGCCATATGGCCAAACCAAAATAAATACAAATATTGAAAACATTATGTTATAAATAATTATAATAGTTTTATTATTTCAAACCACGCTTATAAGGCAAGGCTACCATTTACATATCGAAATAATACTTCAAGTCAATTCAAACAAGTAAGGAAAGGCTAAAGTCGGGCGGGGCCGACTATATAATACCCTACACCACTCCCTGCGTATGTACCTCGCTTTTATTACTAAACCAAGGTGCTTCATGAGAGCAATTTTATGTAGTTCATATAAATTATACAGTTACTATAAATTCATCTTTAGTCATATTTAACGAATATGGTTAATAATATGGTAACTGATCTAATTATCCGACAGACAAATACAAATTATACAGTAGTAATAGGATGAATCGGACCGACATTTCAAAAGGGGGCCTATAACAACATTTTGGGCCTGGTCCAGAGTTACAAGCCGAACCATAATTATCGGCGGCGGCGGCGCTGTTCAAAATGGGTCGGCGGCGGCGGCTTTCGGCTGATTTGCCGGCTCGTTCTGTCATTCGAATACCCCTATTTATTTGACAATTTTGGGAAAATGGAAGGAACAATTTTCTTTTATTTTTTGGCAAGTAGTTCAATATTCGTTAATATTAGCCAATGTTCCAATAATTTAATATTGTTATTAGGGTATCCAAATATTCGGACTTTTATGTTATTCGATTTTTCGTTTATTTGAAAACAAAAAATTTCCAATTAATCGAATAATGAAGTTGAGAGTTATTTGATATTATTGACAATTGTCCTCTTAAATAAAATATAATTAATAAAAATTATATGGACAAAACACGGCAGTTTGAACGTTTATTATGTATCTAATTTTATTTAAAAATTGTAACATCAAATTCGAAATTCATTAGAAGTTGACAAAAATCGTAATATCTTATCAAAATAAAGAATCTTCCCTTAAATGAGCATAATATCAGAAGTTATCCATTGACTTTTTCCGAATATGGATCATATGATTTATAACAGAACTGACTTTATTATGACGGTGTTAACCTCAATTTTTCTATGAATTTACTATTTATTTATATTATAAATAATTCCGAAGCTAGTGGTCCGTTTTTTGCTATTTTTAAATGAAGTCGGATAAATCGTTATTTTAATATTTGTGGAGCATACAAATCAAAAATCGGAAAAAAATTGTGGTTTTATATTTGGTGTACCCAAATGGAGCAAACTGGCTATTAAAAATCAATTTATCATACAAAGCATACGACGATTTCATTAGTTTTTTAATGCAAAACTTATAATATCGATTAATCGATTATTTGGACAATATATTCGAATTATTCGTTATTCGAAAATCATGATTTTTTTAATATTCGAACAAATATTTGACAAAAATTATTCGATTAATCGAATAAAATTTAATCGGTTGGATACCCTAATTGTTAACCTATACAATTATTTTTTGGGAGAAGAATCCATTCCCAAAATGTATAATATGGATAAATTTAATAAATATTTTTGCAATTACAGCTTTTCATTTGAGGCATATTTGACCAGACGTTCTTGAATATTATAATCCTTTAACCTACTTTGACACTCTAAAGAAACACAATAGATATTGCTATTTATAGGAACACATGGCCACACGTACTGGAATTGACTTATATAAATAAAAGATAGATCAATATATTTCACAGCAGTAGGTTGTCTAAGTTGGCATTTATATTTTCTTTTGTAATTTTAAGTGGGTTGTCTATTTTGGTAGTAAGATTTGACTGAGTTAGAACTCCGTCAAATCACGGCGGCGTGGTTGAAGTCGATATGAGTCGATGAAATCGGCGGCGTGGTTGAGTCGATTTGAGCCGATGAAATCGGCGGCGGCGCGGCTCGTGCAGAAACATGCGGCGGCGGCGGCTTAAAATCGGTCGGCTTGTATCTCTGGCCTGGTCCAAAGCAAGGGCCTATATATTTCTCATTCACGGCATGTATTCATAGTTGAAAAATATCATGATCTACAAAATTTTATGAAGATACGATGTAAGATGTAGTTTCTAGAGCTGTAATAGATCAGAATGGGGTCCCATTTGGGTTATACCAAAGTATGGACATATGGGCATCTCCCAAACAAGTAAGGAAAGGCTAAAGACCGACGGACTTTCTATCTCATTACAATTCGGTAAAAAAGTGAAATTGGGAAGGATTTTTGCATCCTGTAAATGTATGTGTTTGACGAAAAATTTTAAATCGGAAAGGACATTTGTATGGAATTATATTGAAACCTGGAACGATGTGACCCGCTTTCACCATGTATGTTTATTGGTGAAATATAATATGTAAAGTTTGGATAAACATTCGAGAGCAAATCTAAATCTAAACCGATCTTACCCACTTTCATCATAGGTGTTTCTAGTTCGATTATAAAACGATGGTCCTTGGCCAGAAAAAATAACTTCTGCCACGTTTCATGACAATCGGACAACAATTGCGACCTGTAGAGTGCGAACAAGCTTAGATGGACAGCAGACGGACAGACAGACAGCCATCGTTAAATCGACTCAGCTGGTGATTCTAAGCCGATCCATATACTTAAAGGTGGGTCTAGCTCGATTATTTATTGGCGTTACAAACATTTGGCGCGAAACTAACTTATAATACCGTTAAAAATAATACGCCGGTATAAAAATATATTTATATTTTATACACTCTAAAATATTAGGGGTTATTATGGGTATTTTCAGTCCTTGTGGAGGAAAAAATTTTCCTTTTAGACCGATTTCGACCAGTTGCAATCCTCGATCTACGACTATAAGACGCATTTGTGGAAAATTTGGACGTCCTAATTCATTTCGTTTAGATACTAGCGTGCTTTCAACAGACGGATATGCCTAAATCGTCTTAGAATTTCAAGAATATATGTACTTTGTAGGGTCTCAGGTCTATGTTTCAAGGTGTTACAAACGGAATGACAAAGTGGAAATGAGAGGCCGGCTTTTTCTGTGATGACCACAGAACCAACTCCACAATCCATGTTGAAGCCGTCTGTGTATAACTCTGTCTCATATTCGACCATTGAACATCCCCTTTCCCACAGGACAGCTTCGAGTCAAACATCGCGTCCAACTAATTCGCGTGGTCAGATAGCGAGATCTCTCTACCACGTAAACAGAGTAGTGTAAAGTTTCTTTAATTCAAGATTATTATTTACATCGAAATTCTTCATAAATTTTACAGCTTTTCTAAGGCCCCTCGCACATTTAATGTAGGATAATTATTGAATGCGACATACATTCATTCACTCATTCAGTTTTGTTTGTCGTGCCATTAAAGTGAAAACGAAACATTCGGTGATTTGATTATCGAATGGCCTTTGAAGCTTGAAACCCCTGTCGTGCTTTTGGTGCCGCGGTGACCTGGAGGACCAGGAGGAGCAACGTGTGTTCATTCGTTGGTTCGTTCGTCTGCTCATAATATGTACTTGTATTGTTCGATAATTGAAAAGACAATTCATTAGAAATTCGACACTTAAGTTTTTTTTCGTTGTTGCTTTCTTTTCGACGAAGTTCTGTTATCAGTGAGTGTTTTGTTCTTTCTCTATGTTTTTGTCTTTGTCAAGGTCTCTAATAAAGTAAATGTACAAAACTCAAATTGACTTTACGTGTCCTTATACCCGCGAACACTCCGCCTACATTGACGGAGTGTAGTGCGTATGGTGTTCGTTGACATCATAAAGATGTGTACACAGGGAAAAAATCAAAATTAAATTCAATGACAGTATTCGCGTTTTTTATTAATTAGAATTGGCATTTTAACCAAATCATAGAAATTGTATTTCAATATTCACAATTTTAATTAACGTTACGTTTTCGGTGAAACCTGTTAATATTAGGCGAAGTTCAAAGGGATACTTTTTTGTTCACTAAAAAAAGTTACTAGAAAATAAGAAAAAACAAGTAAGGAAAGGCTAAAGTCGGGCGGGGCCGACTATGTGATACACTCCACTTTCTATCCGAATACAATTCAATTCGGTAGAAAATTGAAAACGGGAAGAATTTTTGTATATTTCCTAATATAGGCTGATATGACCTGACCCAATTTGTCAAATCGAGAAGAATATTTGTATCAGGGCTATATCCAAGCATGGAATGTGACCCACTTACACAAAATGTTCTTCTAGTTCAAGTGTAACGAGTTATGCTCAATTTGAAGAAAGTATCTGAAAATAAGTGGCTTCTGGGTCGGAAAAAGTCAATCCGGGAGCGAAATTTGTATGGGAGCTATATATAAATCTGAACCGATCTAACACATTTTTACCACAGATGTTTCCAGTTGAAATGTAAGATGTTTCGCCAATTTTGAAGAATATCTGTTAAAAAATGTGGTATCTAGAGTGAAAAGAGTCAAATCGGGAGTGAAATTCGTATGGGGGCTATATCTAAATCTGAACTGATTTTCTTCAAATTAAGTATCGTTCGTCCTTATCCCGAAAAACTTCGTTGTGCAAAGTTTCGTTAGGTTCTGGCAACAATTGCGACCTGTATCGTGATTACAAGAATATATGGAATAGACGGACGGACGGACGGACAGACAGACAGACGGACGGACATTGCTAAATCGATTCAAAAAGTGTTTCTAAGTCGATCGGTATAATAAACGATGGGTCTATCTACCTTCCTTTTGGGTGTTACAAACAAATGCACAAAGACATAATACTCTCGTGGAGTGTATAATTAAAATGTGTATATTTTTAAAAATTTTAAAATTGTCTATAAAACCAGAAGCAGTTTGCTAGAAATTTGACTAAAAATGTGTATATGTATTAGGGTGTCCTAGGTAATAAGGTTGGAAAAAATTTCGAATTGAGAAACTCATACCCGGTTTTTTTCTTTTTGGCCCTGAAATAACAAATATTACTTGCTTAAATTTATTTAGTCATGTACTTCTACAAGAAGGACCATAACTTCTAAGGTCTACTAGACCTGTTTTATAAGGTGCTAGCTATTACATACTAAAGTAAAATATATTGTTACCTAATTTGTGAAGGGGGTTTTCGCGCTATTTAAACAAAAATTAAAAAAATAATACAAAAAAAATATTTCTTATTTTTCTATTTTTTATAATTTCTTTCGTGCTTACAAAAATAGATTTTTTTTCGAAAAAAAATAATTTTTTCTTAAATTTTTGAATACTGTTTCTGTTTCTGTGTGAAAGCGTAGTTCGCAATATTTGTAAACATTATCAGTACCTTTAATTTCACATATAACCGAACTTATATCTCCAAATTGGGAGTACAATTAAGGTACCTTCGTCGAAAGTTGGAATTTTATTAAAAAATTACAATAAAAAAATAATATCGTTTTTAAGTTTAGAAAGCCTTCGACAAAATGTTTGTTGCATAGTGTAAAATTACTGCGGAAGTAATTTATTTTTTGATTTTTTTCTCAGCAAATGGTCACATCGGTATTCTAAATACACTGTAAATTTGAAGGTGTGTGAAGTTTCTGATATATTTGATATGTATTATTTTTTACAAAATATTATTTTATTTTTATTCCCTATTATCGCTCTAGAAACCACATCTTACATTGGATCTTGATAAAATTTTGCAGATCATGTTATATTTCAATAAAGAATACCTACTCTGAAAGTGATCTACAAGGGCCCACTTTTTAATGTGGCGCCCTTACAAATGGGCCCCAATTTTTTTATTACTCCTCTGGGATACACAATTTATATCGGAAGTTTATCAAATTTTGCAGATTATATTATATTGCAACCAAAAATAGTCAAATATATAGGTCGATATTTTGATATAACCCCCATACAAATTGGTCCCCTATTCTACTCTATAAGAGCTCTGGAACCAACATCGTGCATTAGATCTCAATACAATTTTGCAGATCATGTTATATTTCAATTAAGAATACCTACTGTGAAACTGATCTATATGGGCCCACTTTTTAATGAAGCGCCCTCAAGTTTGGATAACCTCTCAAGTTTAAGCGTTAATATATTTCGAGTGGTTCTTCTTCCATGCGAACACTTGAAACACAAATGTATGCAAATGAAAAGATACAACTGTGGAAAATTGAATATATCCCGATTTCCTTTTGGCATTTTCTCAACGGCTTCCACAGCAAAGATAAAAATACACAAAAATACTCAGGAAACCAACAACCTTCCCTCCAACCTATGCGACCCACAAATAGAGGACAGCGAAACAAAGGCAAGAGCAAAATGTACAAAGAAAATTGTCAATTGTTTTTTTAGGATGTCATTTTATGTAAATCAATCATCAACCAAAACAAATGTCAATAAAACAACAACAGCGACAACGAAAATCTAACGCTCCAGGCATTACCAGACAGCCAAGAAGGACAATTTACACATATTATTAGGTACATACCGACCAGCCAGACCAGAGACCAGGGTGACGAATTGTAAGGCAAACAAATGGAACGAATAGACACAAACTTTTCTGTCGTTTCGTCAAATATTTACCTGCGACAATTGCTGGAATGTAAACATGGCAAATGTTACAAGTTTTATGGCCGAAATGAAATAACAAATCTGAGAGGGCGCTTTTACTTGTTTCCTTTTTACGGCGGTATAGCTTATAAATGGAGTGAATTGAATTTGCTTATTTAAACTCAATATATAAAAGTCCACAGTTTAACTGTGATTTTGTAACAATTGCCAAAATAAAGCCGGCAATCGCTATATATGTACTAGGGCGGTTCAATTTGTATAGGTGAAAAAAATGAACAAAGCGTCAAACAATAATGAAATCTACATTTGTTCAAGAAATCATGGTTCTAAGATGAACTCCTAGCCCTCGCAAGTCGACTTCAAATTCTAAGACGAACTATCCATTTCCGTTTGTATGTCTAAAATATGAAGTCAATTTCCGCGGGTTAGGAATATTATTTCCATGGCTTCTTGGAGAAATGTTCTTAGAATTTACCTAGATTACGTTTTTGCCTGATGATTTGTGCGAAAAAATCGTTCCGCCCTAATGTATACCAAATAAATAAAATTCACAAATACAAATAACTTAATTATGATTTCAATTTAATTTAAACTTTCATTGAAATTGAAAACGCCTCTGCTTTTGACCTGGCAAAACACACTTATTTGAACTTGTTGTTATTATATTTCTATTTTGTAATTAATTATAAATTAGGCTTTGGGCAAAATTGAATTAAAGACTTTTAAAATAAAAGGTTTCGACAGTAAACAACACAAAGTTATTTATAACAAGAAACAAATTCCCAAATTCTAGAGTAGATGTTGGACAGACAACGTACGTACGCTGAGAAGACGTTCAATACATATGATTGTTGCAAGCACAAATATGATTTATGAATTATAATTGTGGTTGATCGCTTTATTGACCGATCAGCTTAGAATCATTATCTGATTTGATTTAGCCATGTCCGTCTTTCTGTTCATCTATTCTTGCAATCAAAGTACAGGTCGATTATTGTGAGGCAACTGAAATATGCGGGTCAAGGGCTGATACTATTTGATTTGAAGCAAATTTTTCGCTCTATAAACTGACTACTTTAAAATTTCAAAAATATGAAAATGGAAAATCAAAATAAATTTTTAAACACTTTAAAAAATCTAACGCGGTGAAATCATTCAATCTCAATAGTTGCAAAGTAATTGAAATTACATTCCAAACAAAAACAAGTGAGGAAAGGCTAAAGTCGGACGAGGCCGACTATCCGAATACAATTCAATTCCCTAGAATATTGAAAACGGGAATGATTTTTGTCTGCTTCCTAATCATAGGCTGATATGACCTGACCCAATTTGTCAAATCGAGAAGAATATTTGTATCGGGGCTATATCCAAACATGGAATGATGTGACACACTTACGCAATAGGTTCTTCTAGTTCAAGTATAACGTGTTATGCTAAATTCGAAGAAATTCGCTGAAATACGTGGTTTCGGGGGGGGGGGGGAAAGTCAAGCTGGGAGCGAATATAAATATAAAGCTATATATAAATCTGAACCGATCTGACCCATTTTCACCATGGGTGTTTCTAGTGGCAACATTAGATATTTTGCAAAATTGAAGAAGATCTGTTAAAATATGTGGTATCTAGAGCACTAAAAGTCAAATCGGGAGCGAAATTTGTGCGGGAGCTATATGTAAATCTGAACCGATCTGACCCATTTTTATCATGGGTGTTTACATTATAAGATGTTCTACCAAAGTTGAACCAAAGCTGTTAAAATATGTGATATCCAGCGTGAAAAGAGTCAAATCGGGAGTGAAATTCGTATGGGGGCTATATCTAAATCTGAACTAATTTTCTTCAAATTAAATAGCGTTGGTATCGTGATTACAAGAATAGATGGACAGACAGACAGACGGACATTGCTAAATCGATTCTAAAAGTGATTCTAAGTCGATCGGTATACTTAACAATGGGTCTATCTCGCTTCCTTTTGGGTGTTACAAACAAATGCACAAAGACATAATACTCTTGTGGAGTGTATAACAAGTAAGGAAGGTTAAAGTCGGACGTGGCTGACTATATGATACCCTACACCTAGTCAATATACCCTGTGGTGTAGGGTATAAGAAGATACTACAAATTTCATACTTTGATCTGTATTTGTAAGAAAATTTGAACACAAACTTTGAATGGGAGCTATATACATATAAATCGGAACCGATCTAACACATTTTATCATAGGTTTTCTGAAATATAAGAGGCTTTCCCAAATTTTATGAAAATCTGTTAAATATGTGGGAGTCATTTATATGGGAGTTATATATAAATCTGAACCGATTTGACCCACTTTCGCCATGGATGTTTGTAGTTGAAATATGAGCTGGTTTGCCAAATTGTAAGCAAATCTGCTCAAATATGCTATTTCTAGAGCGGAAATAATCAATTCAGTGGCGAAATTTTTATTGGAGCTATATATGTATCTGAACCGATCTGGCTTATTTTTACCAGAGTTGTTTCTAGTTGAAATATAAGTAGTTTTGCTAAATTTGAAGAAAATCTGCGGAAAGAATCAAATCATATGAGACATTTGTATGGGAGCTATATATAAATCTGAACCGATGTGGCCTATTTTTACCAGAGCTATTTCTAGATAAAATATATGACGTTTTGCTAAATTTGAAGAAAATCTGTTGAAATTTGCGGTTTCTAGAGCGGAAAAAAATGTCAAATCGGGCGCGACATTTGTGTGGGGGCTATATCTAAATCTGAACCGATTTGCCTCAAAATAAATAGCGTTCGTCCTTTATCCACAAAACTTATTTGTGCCAATTTTTCTTAAGATCGGACTATAATTGCGACCTGTAATTTGATTACAACAATAGATGGACGGACGGACAGACGGACATTGCTAAATCGACTCAAAAAGTGATTCTAAGTCGATCGGTATACTTAACAATGGGTCTATATTGGAAATTGAAACTTCTGAAAAGCGCTGCGGCCTCTTAATCGATACCACTCGCAATGTCATTGGTGGACGACCTAGTTTCAATTCAATTAACGCAATTTCGAGAATAGCTCAACTACGTTAACAGGCATCTGAAATATGTTCATAAAAATCCCAAATATTTCTGGTATTTCACATCCACCTAAATAATAAGGGAAATTGCAACGACTTATTAAAATGCTAAATTGAAAATGGCTTGGGAGCCACATAATTTTATGCCGACGTAAAAATAAAAACTAATGACTTCCACTCAATTCCGAACAATCCCAGCATGGCTTCATTTTATATTCAAATAACCAAGCCATGGTCTACGTACAGCATCTTTTTTTGTTGTCTGTGGGCCAGCAAATTCCAATCATAAGTTTTCTTATTCAGCCATTCAAGCAGAACATCCACAAAAACTGAAATCGAAAACCCATAGACTTGGGACAACAATAGACACTGAAAACCGAAGCATCATGCCATCATGCAAGGACAACAACAAAAAAAAGACTCTAGCAAAGAACCCAAGAACAAATATCAGGATGTGAAATTAGAAAGAAAGCAATGTCTGATAGTTGTAGGTATGTATGTATGCCCATGAAAGAATACATATATGCAAATCATGTCTATTCTGATGATGTAAAAAAACGAAAAACGAGAAAAACCAGATAATCGCACTCAAACCCACAAAATACGTGAATTCAAAGGAATATATAAAAGTGAGAACTAATCCCAAGGAAGAAGAGGAAAACTATTACCACAAGGATGGCAAGGTTACGTATAAAATTAACATGTATGGGTGGTAATCTACGAAAAGGGTATTCGGCCGCATCGAAACATCCGCAGCACACACACGGACTACATACACGTAGTGTATGTACGCTTATGTGAATATTAAAGCGGAGAGCGATCCATGTAAAAATTAAAACCGTAATTTTTATACTCTCCCTCATAGCATGGTGATGTGGTAAGTTTGTCATTCCGTTTGTAATACTTTGAACTATAGATCTGAGACTAGGTGGTCCAAATTTACCAAGAATAGTTGTAGATGGTTTGGTTTGCAAGTTGGCGAAATCGATCCAGAGAGAATTTTCCTCTAACAAGGACATTAAAATACTCGCAATAAGCTCTAATATTTATTTAAGCATATTTTGAAGATTTTTGGAATGTATTTACTTGATATTTGATACGACTATTGGTCTTGAAGAACATGAGGAACAGATTAAAAGGTGTTTAATACTTTTAAGGGGTGAAATGGACAAAATTGTAGACACAAAAATTAAATAGATTTTTTTGATATTCTTGATTTTAAAGGGTTAATTGCGAAAAGGGATGAAAATGGTATCAACCAAACGGCTGCAGGTGAAATAATGAAATTATATAGTTATATAGTATAGTTTTTTCGAAATTATTATATATTATATATTTCAGTCGGCTGAAGCGACCTATATATATACCAGAGAGTGAAATTTAATGTTACTTAATTACTTGAAATATTTGTGTGGGAGGCACTAGAAGATTCGTTTCGTTTCCATATTTTTAAAATTTTATCAAATTTCAAGTCATAATGAATTTCAGACATTTTTTTGCCTGGCGAAGCGGTAAAATTAAAATCTGCTTTCATATTGATTTTTCTCCTGATAGGTAATATATGTACTAATTATAATCAAGGTACTTGCATTTTCGTAAGTGAATGGGAACGGATTTTTAGTATGGTTCACAGAGGAAAGGCGTCCGGGTTCGAGTGCTGGCTTGGGAAAAACTGTTTTTTTAATTTGTTTTATACCCCCCACCTCCAGGATGGGTGTATACTAACTTTGTCATTCTGTTTGTAACACCTTGAAATATCGACCTGATATTTAATACGATCTAGCCATGTCCGTCTGTCCGTCTGTTGAGAGCACGCAAGGGCGTCCAAATTTTACATAAATGCGTCTTATAGTCGTAGATCGGTTGGAATTGAAACTGAGCGAAATCGACCCAAAGGGAAAATTTTCTCCCTCACAAGGATTAAAAATTCCTATAATAACCCCTAATAGTTAAGAGTATTTAAGCACATTTTTTTTCAAAGTGTCAGCTTGTACTTATTTGATATTGGATGTGCGCATTCCCCCTATAACAAAAACGTGCACCACAAAGTGATTTTTATTCGTAGGGGGTGAAATGAGGCAAAAAGGGATAAATGGTACCTTTCAAACGGCAACAGCCAGAAACACGAAATTTGATGTGTACATTAGAGCGTACCAGGTTACAAGTAAAAAAAAAAAAGTTCGCCGTACACCTTCGAATATGAAGTATTATTGAAAGGTAGTTTCAAAAAAAATTTTTTTATTTTTTTATGCCGAACGTAGGGGTCGCGCTTTTACATTTTTCTATATAACTTCTGCATTTATAAACGGATTTTAAAGTGTGATACATCGATGTTTTTGTCCGATTTTTTTGTCTTTGAAGTCATTGAGCTCAAACATGATTCATGATTTTATGCGAGCTTTAATTTTCGATTATTAGAGTGGTACATTAGGGTAGTAGCAACTGAGAAATGATGGGTAAGTACCAGAAGGGGGTGCTTGAGCTCAATGACTTCAAAGACAAAAAAATCGGCCTCGTCGAGACAAAAACATCGATGTATCACACTTTAAAATCCGTTTATAAATACAAGTTATATAGAAAAATGTAAAAGCGCGACCCCTACGTTCGGCATAAAAAAATAAAAATTTTTTTTTGAAACTACCTTTCAATAATACTTCATATTCGAAGGTGTACGGCGAACTTTTTTTTTGAGGTACGCCCTAGTGTACATTCCTATAATTGAGTATATATATAATATACTTTCAAGGGATACAATGGGTACAGAGGGATAAAAATAGTGGCAACTAAACGACTTACTAGAATGAATTCAGTGTGTACATCCCTCTTATTGCGTAGACACGTAAAATAAAGAGATTTTAGAAAGTCGTACTCTTAAGGGGGTAAAATGGAAAAGGGGGTAAAAATGGTACCAACCAAATGGCTGCAGCTAGAATCATAGATTTCGGTGTATACATTCCTCTGACTGCATAGACACTCAAAATAAAAAGAATTTTCCAAATTCGTACTTTTTACATTTACGGCAAAAATGGGTTGATTCATGAAGTTAGGTTATTTTGCACTATATACGTGAGATAACGGATTTTCAAAATTTGTACTTTTGGAATTAAAATAGATTAGGGAATACAACCAACTGTAGCACCCACGATCTACCAATAATTATGGTATTTAAGTTTATTTTTTTGAAAATATATATATATAAGAATATGTATTTATACACTCCACGAGAGTATTATGTCTTTGTGCATTTGTTTGTGACACCCCAAAGGAAACGAGTTAGACCCATCGTTTATTATACAGATCGGCTCAGAATCACTTTCTGAGTCGATTTGGCAATTATAGTCCGATCTTAACAAAAACTGGCACAACTAAGTTTTGTTGATCAAGGACGAACGCTATTTAATTTGAGGCAAATCGGTTCAGATTTAGATATAGCCCCCATACAAATGTCGCTCCCGACATTTCCGCTCTAGAAACCACATATTGTAGCCGATTTTCTTTAAATTTGGCACAACATCTTATAATCCGACTAGAAACACCTATGCAGAAATTGGGTAAGATCGGTTCAGATTTAGATATAGCCCCGATTTGCCATTTTCCGCTCTAGAACCCACATATTGTATCCGATTTTCTTTAAATTTTGCGCAACATCTTATAATCCAACTAGAAACACCTATGCAGAAATTGGGTAAGATCGGTTCAGATTTAGATATAGCCCCCATACATGTCGCTCCCGATTTGACACTTTCAGCTCTACAACTCAATATATATTGTATCAGATTTTATTTAAATTTGGCACAACATATTATAATCCAACTAGAAACACATATGCAGAAATTGGGTAAGATCGGTTCAGATTTAGATATAGCCCCCATACAAATGGACCCGATTTTATTTAAAATTGGCACAACATCTTATAGTCCAACTAAACAAAACTATGGTGAAAGTGGGTAAGATCGGTTGAGATTTAAATACAAATGTTGCTCTCAAAAGTTTAACCGATTTCGGCCAAAATATACATTTTATATTTCACCTATTTCGTTCCAGGTTTCAATATATCCTCATACAAATGTCCTGTCCGATTTAACATTTTTAGTCAAACACATACATATACAGTATACAAAAATCCTTCCCGTTTTCACTTTTTCATCGAATTGAATTATATTCGGATAGAAAGTGGAGTGTATCACAGAGTCGGCCCCGCCCGACTTTAGCCTTTCCTCACTTGTTTTTGAATTGACTTATTATTGGTAATATTGAGATATGTATAGTGGTTTGAAATAATTAAAATATTACATTTATTTATAAAATTATTTTTTCAATATTTGTATTTGTTTTGGTTTGGCTATATTAAAAAATTTATATATTTCTGTAATACTACTGCACTTCTACGAAAATCGACAGCATCTATGGAATGCAATCCATGGTGGTGGGTATAAAAAGTTCGGCCCACCCGTACTTAACGCCGTTTTTACTTGTTCTAGCCTTTGTCGTTTAATAGGTACCATTTTTATACCATTTAGCCCTGTTTCACCCCTACAAGAATAGATGGACAGGCATGGCTAAATTGATTCAAAAAATTAAAAATGAAATAACGTCGAGGGTATAGTTAGATTTGTATGTCACGCCAGTTTTTACGCAAACCACTCTAATGTCTACACATATGTCCAAGCTTATGTTTAATATATATTAATATAGACAACATATGGTGGAAAGTGGGCCAGTGAGGACAATATATATGTTTGGGGCGAATCGATTTATTTGGCAATAAATTTGGACAGCACTAAGAATATTTACATGAACATATCCCAGGAATCCCAAATTGTTTGTTCAACGATTGTTATTCAGAATCATGTATTGGTGCATAGACTGGTGTGGGGTATCAGATTGTCTGCCACGTCAGGCCTTGCCATATTTAGAGATTTATTCTGATCATTGGGGATTTTTTTAATATAAATGTCCGGAAAATAACTATATTGATGTTGTTGCTTAAACTCTTCGAATTAAGTTTTGAAACGTCAACGAAACTATTTCAGAACCAGCTGGTAATTTCTACAAATTTTGATTCTTGAGTAAGACTGCTCGAATCCTGATGAAGCAGACGAAGAACATAAAAAATATTTTCTGTTACAACATCAACCACATATTCTTTGGGGGATCGAGATTGGAAAATCTTTGAAGCCATCTATAGTCGGCCGGGGCCGACTATATAATACCCTACACCACTCCCTGCGTATATACCTCGCTCCGATTACTAAACCCAGGTGTTTCATGGGTGCAATTTTATGTAGTTCGTATAAATAATACAGTCAGTTCGTATAAATTATCTTTAGTCAAATTTAACGAATATGGTAAAATTGATCAAAATAATTTACATTATGTTACTCATTCATATGATGGGCCCATATACAAACAAAATCTGTGTCATGCCATCTCACTGCGCCTAGTGAAAAATATAACAATTATTTTCATCAAGATTGACTGTCATAAGTAAATCCAGAGTGTTATCAATAAATCGGAAGGTGACAATATATTTACGTAATGGTCCATTGTAATATGAACCCATATATGGACCCATTTATCTAACTTTCATAGTAGCTGTTTCCAGTTGAAATATAACATGATCTGCAAAATTTGATAAACGTCTGATGTAAACTATGGATTCTGGATTGGTAAAAATAGAAAATGGGAGCCCATTTGTTAGGGCGTTATATTAAAAAGTGGAACCTTATAGATCACTTTCAAAGTAAATATTCCTTTTTGATGATCTGCAAAATATTATCAGGATCCAATGTAATATGTGTGTTCTAGGGCTGTAATAATAAAAATTGGGGCCCATGTGTAAGTGGGCCCCTATAGATGACTTTCACAGTAGGAATTCTTAGTTGAAATATAAGATGATCTGCAAAATTTTATCAAGATCTAATGTAAGGTGTGGGCTATAGAGCGATAATTGTGTAAATTGGGGGCCCATTTGTAAGGGGGCTATAACAAAACATGGACCAATACACTTTCAAAGTAGATGTTTCTCATCTAAATATAACATGGTATGGAAAATTTGATCAATATCTGATGTAAAATGTGTATTCTAGAGCAATAATAGTGTAAATCGGAGGTACATTTGTATGGGGGCTATAACGAAATATGGACCCATGTAAACCACTTTCATGTTAGCTATTTCTTGTCCGAATATAACATGATCCTGGTATCCCAGTTGAAGTATATCATGATCCGATGTAAGACGTAGTTTTAGAGGTGTAATAGAGTAGAATGGCCCCCATTTGTGTTATTCCAAAGTATGGACACATATATTTGACTTTGTATTCTTCATTGAAATATAATATAATCTGCAAAATTTGAAAAAAGAACCGATGTGAGTTAAAATGGGGCCATTTATAAGGGCGCTACATTAAAAAGTGGTTCCATATAGATCACTTTCAAAGTAGGTATTCTGAGTTGAAATATGACATGTTATATCGAGATTCAATGCACGATGTGGGTCCTAGAGATGTAATAGAGTAGAATGGGGGCCCAATTTGTATGGAGGTTATACCAAAATGTGGACCAATCTATTTGACTTTAGTAGCATGTATTCTTAGTTGAAATATAATATAATCTACAAAATTTGAAAAACTTCCGATGTAAAATGTGGGTCCTAGAGAGATAATAATTGAAATGGGGGCCCATTTGGAAGGGCGCGACATTAAAAAGTGGGCCTTTATAGATCAATTTCAAAGTAGGTATTCTTTATTGAAATATAACATGATCTGCAAAATTTTATCAAGATCCAATGTAAGGTGTGGGTTCTAGAGCGATAATAGTGTAAACTGGGGGCCCATTTCTATGGGGGCTATACCAAAACATTGACTTATATAGCTGGCTATCAAAATGGGTGTTTCTAGTCTAAATGTAACACTGCGTAGGAAATTTGATCAAGATCCAATGTAAAATGTGCTTTTTAGAGCAGTAATATTTTAAATCGGAGGTACATTTGTATGGGGGCTATATGGTCATGATCCCATGTAAAATGTGTATTCTAGAGCAGTAATAGTGTAATTTCTAGGGATATTTGTATGGAGGCTTTGTCTAAATCTGAACCGATTTTCTCCAACTTTAATACCAATCGTCGTTGGCCCAAAAAAACTAACTTCTGCCAAATTTTACGACAATCGGACAACAATCGATTCAGCTGGTGATTCTAAGCCGATCCGTATGCTTAAAGGTGGGTCTAGCTCGATTATTTCTTGGTGTTACAAACATTTGGCGGAAAACTAACTTATAATACCCTAGTCCACGAAGTGGTGTAGGGTATAAAAATGAAAGTTATTCTACCCTTCAAAGTCAAAGTAATCGGTACTTCAAATTTAAAATTTTAAATGGCCCACCCTGTATTTAGAGTATTTAGGCAATTTTTTCTATTTCCGCCTTATATTAAATATTAAAATTCACACAATTAGGGGACAGAAAGGTATTAAAACAAGTCAGTGGTTCAGTCGATAAACCGTAAACCGATTTATTTAGACCCTCAATCTCAAAGAACACTATTTTTATCCCCAAAAAAGTACGAATTTCGCAAAATCAGTTTATTTTCCGTGTCTACACACTCAGAGGAATGTATACTCCAAATTTCATGACTCGAGCTGCGGTCATTTGATTGGTACTATTTTTATCCCCGTTTTCCATTTTAACCCTTAAAAGTACGAATTTGGAAAAATACTTTATATTCCTCAATTAGAGGAATGTACACACCGAATTTCGTGTTTCTAGCTGTTGTCGTTTAATATGTACAATTTTTATCCCCTTTTGCCCCATTTCACCCCCTACAAATAAGAATCACTTTATGGTGCACGTTTTTGCTATAAGGGGAATGCGCATACCAAATATCAAGCAATTATAAACAGACATATTCAAAAAACATGCTTAAATACGCTAAAATATTAGGGATTATTATGGGTATTTTTAGTGCTTGTAAGGGAAAATTTTTTCCATTTGGGCCGACTTCGCCCCATTCCAATCCCAACCGATCTACGACTATAAGACGCATTTATGGAAAATTTCAACGTTCTTGCTCCTTTCGTTTAGATGCTAGCGTGCTTTCAACAGACGGACGGACGGACATGGCTAGATCGTCTTAGAATTTTATGACGATCAAGAATATATATATACTTTATAGGGTCTCAGGTCGATATTTCAAGGTGTTACAAACGGAATGACAAAGTTAGTATACCCCCATCCTGGAGGTGGAGGGTATAAAAATATCACTTAAACAATATTTCTGAACTCTTTATACACTCCACGAGAGTATTATGTCTTTGTGCATTTGTTTGTAACACCCAAAAGGAAACGAGATAGACCCATTGTTAATTATACCGATCGTCTTAGAATCACTTCCTGAGTCGATTTAGCAATGTCCGTCCGTCTGTCCGTCCGTCCGTCCGTCCGTCCGTCCGTCCGTCCGTCCGTCCGTCCATCTATTCTTGTAATCACGATACAGGTCGCAATTGTAGACAGAACCAAATGAAACTTTGCACAACGACGTTTTTCGGGATAAGGACGAACGCTATTTAATTTGAAGAAAATCGGTTCAGATTTAGATATAGCCCCCATACGAATTTCACTCCCGATTTGACTCTTTTCAGTCTAGATACCACATATTACAACAGATTTTCTTTAAAATTGACAAAACATCTTATATTGTAACTAGAAACACCTGTGGTAAAAATGTGTTAGATCGGTTCAGATTTATATATAGCTCCCATACAAATTTCGCTCCCGATTTTACTTTTTCAGCTCTAGAAACCACATATTGTATCAGATTGTCTTCAGATTTGGTAAAACATCTTATATTCCCACTAGAAACTCCCATGGTGAATATCGGACAGATCGGTTCAGATTTATATATAGCTCCCATACAAATTTCGCTCCCGATTTGACTTTTTCCGCTCTAGAAACCACATAATGTATCAGATGGTCTTCAGATTTGGTAAAACATCTTATATTTCCACTAGAAACACCCATGGTGAATATGGGTCAGGTCGGTTCAGATTTATATATAGCTCCCATACAAATTTCGCACCCGATTTGACTTTTTCCGCTCTAGAAACCACATATTGTATCAGATTGCCTTCAGATTTGGCAAAACATCTTATATTTAAACTAAGAACATCTATGGTGAAAATAGGTCAAATCGGTTCAGATTTAGATATAGCCCCCATACAAATGTCGTTCCCGATTTGACATTTTCCTCTGTAGAAACCACATATTGTACTCGATTTTCTTTAAATTTGGCACAACATATTATAATCTTACTAGAAACACCTATGCAAAAATTGGGTAAGATCGGTTCAGATTTAGATATAGCCCCCATATAAATGTCGCTCCCGATTTGACTTTTTCCGCTTTAAATGCCACATATTCTAATCGATTTTCTTTAAATTTGGGACAACATATTATAATCCAACTAGAAACACTATGCAGAAATTGGGTAAGATCGGTTCAGATTTAGATATAGCCCCCATACAAATGTCTCTCCCGATTTGACTTTTGCCGCTTTAAAAGCCACATATTGTGCTCGATTTTCTTTAAATTTCGCACAACATCTTATAATCTAACTAAACAAAACTATGGTGAAAGTGGGTAAGATCGGTTCGGATTTAAATATAGCCCAATTTCAATGTTGCTCCCATAAGTTTAACCGATTTTGGCCAAACTATACATTTTATATTTCACCTATTTCGTTCCAGGTTTCAATATATCCTCCTACAAATGTCCTTTCCGATATAAAATTTTTTGTCAAACACATACTTTTACAGGATACAAAAAACCTTTCCGTTTTCACTTTTTCACCGAATTGAAAGTGGAGTGTATCATATAGTCGGCCCCGCCCGACTTTAGCCTTTCCTTACTGGTTTTTATTTGTTTTTAATACATTTTCCATCGGCACAATGAGGAATGCTGATATACTTACTTCTAAATCTGGGTCATATTCAATGCAGGGTCTTATGTACATATATTCAGCAACTTTTAACATACCTAAAATGAAAACAAATAAAGAATAATGGTTTAATAAAGTGTTAGAGGTTAAAGGGTGCAAATTGGCCACTTATATTTGGCACAAAAGAGTGAGGACTAAAAGCAATTATTTCTCATACCAACTTCAAACTGGAAAATGCTTTGAATTCGATAATAGTCAATGTATAGACAATTTTGTTTCACTTATACTTTAATTCAGTAAATTTTTACTCAATGTGAAGATTACTTGTATTCCATCTGAAGAAAATTTTGGTGAGTACAACTTTAGTCAATCCAATTAAATGTTAACTTACTCACAACATCATATTATTAACAAGCAAGGAAAGGCTAAAGTCGGGCGGGCCGACTCTATGATACACTCCACTATTTATCCGAATACAACTCAATTCGGTAAAAAAGTGAAAACGGGAAGAATTTTTGTATGTTTTTTAATCATAGGCTAATATGACCTGGTTCAATTTGTCAAATCGAGAAGAATATTTGTATCGGGGCTATATCCAAACATGGAATGAAGTGACTAACTTTCACAATAAGTACTTCCAGTTCAAGTATAAAGTGTTTTGCTCAATTTGAATAAATTCTCTGAAAATACGAGGTTTCTGGGGCGGAAAAAGTCAAGTCGGAGCGAAATTTGTATGGATTAGTTATATATAATTCTGAACCGATCTGACCCATTTTCACCGTGTGTGTTTCTAGTTGAAGTATAAAATATTTTGCAAGATTTGAAGATTTGATAAATATGTGGTTTCGAGAGTAGAAAAAGTCAATTCGGGGCGAAATTTGAATGGCAGCTGTATATAAATCTGTACCGATTTGACCTAGTTTCACCAGAAGTGTTCCTAGTTTAATTATAAGGAGTTTTGCCAAATCTGAAGACAATCTTATACAATATGTGGTTTCTGGAGCGAAAAAAAGTCAGATAGGGAGCGAAATCTGTATATGAGCTATACATAAATCTGACCCGATCTAACTCATTTTCACCACAGGTGTTTCCAGTTGAAATATAAGGTGTTTTGTAAATTTTGAAGAACATCTGTTAAAATATGTGGTATCTAGAGCGGAAAAAGTCAAATTGGGAGCGAAATTTGTATGGGAGCTATATATAAATCTGAACCGATTTAACACATTTTTACAACAGGAGTTTCTAGTTGAGCTATAAGATGTTTTGTAAATGTAAACAAGTAAGGAAAGGTTAAAGTCGGGCGGGGCCGACTCTATGATACACTCCACTTTCTATCCGAATACTATTTAATTCGGTGAAAAAGTGAAAACAGGCAGGATTTTTGCATCCTGTAAATGTGTGTGTTTGACAAAAAATGTTAAATCGGAAAGAACATTTGTATGGGAGTATATTGAAATCTGGAACGAAATTGGTGAAATATAATTCGTATAGTTAGGCCAAAATCGGTTAAACATTTGGGAGGAACATTTGTATTTGCGCTATATCTAAATCTGAACCGATCTTAGCCACTTTCACCATAGGTTTTTTACTTGGATTATAAGCTTTTGTGCCAAATTTAAAGAAAATCGAACTAAAGCGGCAAAAGTCAAATCGGGAGCAACATTTGTTTGGAGGCTATATCTAAATCTGAACCGATCTTACCTACTTTCTGCAATGGTGTTTATAGTTGGATTATAAGATGTTGTGCCAAATTTAAAGAAAATCGGGTACAATATGTGGTTTCTAGAGCGGAAAATGTCAAATCGGGAGCGACATTTGTATGGGAGCTATATCTAAACCGATCTTACCCAATTTTTGCATATGTGTTTATAGTTGGATTATAAGATGTTCTGCCAAATTTAAAGAAAATCGGGTACAATGTGTGGTTTCTAGAGCGGAAAATATTAAATCGGGAGCGACATTTGCATGGGAGCTATATCTAAATCTGAACCGATCTTACCCAATTTTTGCATAGGTGTTTCTAGTTGGATTGTAAGATGTTGTGTCAAATTTAAAGAAAATCGGGTACAATATGTCGTTTCTAGAGCGGAAAATGTCAAATCGGGAGCGACATTTGTATGGGAGCTATATCTAAATCTGAACCGATCTTACCCAATTTCAGCATAGGTGTTTGTAGTTGGATTATAAGATGTTGTGCCATATTTAAAGAAAAATCGGGTACAATATGTGGTTTCTAGAGCGGAAAATGTCAAATCGGGACCGACATTTGTATGGGAGCTATATCTAAATCTGAACCGATCTTACCCAATTTTTGCATAGGTGTTTGTAGTTGGATTATAAGATGTTGTGCCAAATTTAAAGAAAATCGGGTACAATATGTGATTTCTAGAGCGGAAAATGTCAAATCGGGGGCGACATTTGTATGGGAGCTATATCTAAATCTGAACCGATCTTACCCAATTTTTGCATAGGTGTTTCTAGTTGGATTGTAAGATGTTGTGTCAAATTTAAAGAATATCGGGTACAATATGTCGTTTCTAGAGCGGAAAATGTCAAATCGGGAGCGACATTTGTATGGGAGCTATATCTAAATCTGAACCGATCTTACCCAATTTTTGCATAGGTGTTTGTAGTTGGATTATAAGATGTCGTGCCAAATTTAAAGAAAATCGGGTACAATATGTGGTTTCTAGAGCGGAAAATGTCAAATCAGGAGCGACATTTGTATGGGAGCTATATCTAAATCTGATCCGATCTTACCCAATTTTTGCATAGGTGTTTCTAGTTGGATTGTAAGATGTTGTGTCAAATTTAAAGAAAATCGGGTACAATATGTCGTTTCTAGAGCGGAAAATGTCAAATCGGGAGCGACATTTGTATGGGAGCTATATCTAAATCTGAACCGATCTTACCCAATTTCAGCATAGGTGTTTGTAGTTGGATTATAAGATGTTGTGCCATATTTAAAGAAAAATCGGGTACAATATGTGGTTTCTAGAGCGGAAAATGTCAAATCGGGACCGACATTTGTATGGGAGCTATATCTAAATCTGAACCGATCTTACCCAATTTTTGCATAGGTGTTTGTAGTTGGATTATAAGATGTTGTGCCAAATTTAAAGAAAATCGGGTACAATATGTGATTTCTAGAGCGGAAAATGTCAAATCGGGGGCGACATTTGTATGGGAGCTATATCTAAATCTGAACCGATCTTACCCAATTTTTGCATAGGTGTTTCTAGTTGGATTGTAAGATGTTGTGTCAAATTTAAAGAAAATCGGGTACAATATGTCGTTTCTAGAGCGGAAAATGTCAAATCGGGAGCGACATTTGTATGGGGGCTATATCTAAATCTGAACCGATTTGCCTCAAATTAAATAGCGTTCGTCCTTGATCCACAAAACTTACTTGTGCCAATTTTTGTTAAGATCGGACTATAATTGCGACCTGTAGTTTGATTACAACAATAGATGGACAGACAGACGGACAGACGGACATTGCTAAATCGACTCAGAAAGTGATTCTAAGTCGATCGGTATGCTTAACAATGGGTCTATCCCGCTTCCTTTTGGGTGTTACAAACAAATGCACAAAGCCATAATACTCTCGTGGAGTGTATAAAAATGTTGTATCTAGAGTGGAAAGAGTCAAATCGGGAGTGAAATTCGTATGGGGGCTATGTCTAAATCTGAACCGAATTTCTTCAAATTAAATAGCGTTCGTCCTTGTTCCGAAGAACTTCGTTGTGCAAAGTTTCGTTTGGTTGTGGCTACAATTGCGACCTGTACTTTGATTACAAGAATAGATGGACAGACAGACGGACAGAAAGTGATTCTAAGCCGATCGGTATAATTAACAATGAGTCTATCTCTCTTCCTTTTGGGTGTTACAAACAAAAGCACAATGACATAATACTCTCGTGGAGTGTATAAAAACTAGGAATAACAATTTGAATTTAAATAATATTTCAAGCACTTGCATATTATAATTTTCTGTACGTCTTTAGTTGGTTCTTCTGGGAAACACCTCCTGTCAAATAAATCTCCCAGACGTAACACAAAATCAAATATTCACATGTATTTCAAGGGATACAGATGCAAGTAAAAGGCTGATAAACTTAAACGACCTTAGACTAAATACTTCCAACTGTGCTGGGTTTTTATTTAAATGAAACTCTGAAATAAATGTTGATGTGGCTCAACTATAACACACGCGACAGTGTATGTAACTGTCGCGCAGACTGCTGCACAGTGAGTCTGGCAGATATAACAAAAAACGTATACAACCGCAATTTCAACTCGAAACTGGAGTGGGTTTCACAAAGATTCAATTTCTTATAAGAATTATTATAAAGAAGTAAAAACGGCGTTAAGTTCGGCCGGGGCGAACTTTGTCTACCCTCCACGATGTATTGTATTCCACAGAGGCTGTCGATTTTCGTACAAGTGCAGTAACATTACAGGAAACTGTCAATTGTTTAATATAGCCAAAGCAAAATAAGACAAGGCTACCAATACGTTTATACATTATATATCGAAATAATACTTCAAGTCAATTCAAAAAGAAAATTAAAGAGAACAATCTTAAACAAGTAAAAACGGCGTTAAGTTCGGCCGGGCCGAACTTTATATACCCTCCACCATGGATTGCATTCCACAGAGTTTGTCGGTTTTCGTAGAAGTGCAGTAATATTACAAGAAAATATAATTTTATTAATATAGGCAAACCAAAACAAATACAAATATTGAAAAAATAATTTTATTAATTTTATTAATTTTTTTAAATATAATATTTTAATTATTTCAAACCATTATTTATTTCAAATCAAAAAATAAATATTCTTATATTTATATTTTCAAAAAGCTTAAATACCATAAATATTGGTAGATAGTGGGTGCTACAGTTGGTTGTATTTCCATTCTATTTTAATTCCAAAAGTACCAAAAAATCCATTATCAGACGAACATAGTGCAAAATATTTTTACCCCCTTTTTCTATTTTGTCCCCAAAAAGTACGAATTTCGAAAAATCCGTTTATTTTCCGTGTATACACAGTGATGTTTACGTAGTCAAAGGAATGTATACTTCGAATTTCATGACTCTAGCTGCGGTCATTTGGTTGGTACTATTTTTATCCCCTTTTTCTATTTTGTCCCCAAAAAATACGAATTTCGAAAAATCGGTTTATTTTCCGTGTGTACACAGTCAGAGGAATGTATATTCCGAATTTCATCACTCTAGCTGCGGTCTTTTGATTGGTACTATTTTTATCCCCTTTTTTCATTTTAACCCCAAAAAGTACGAATTTTGAAAAATCCGTGTATTTTACTTGTCTATGCAATCAGAGGAATGTATACACCGAATTTCATTATTCTAGGTACAGCCGTTATTTTGGTACCATTTTTATCCCTCTTTTCCCATTTTACCCCTTAAAAGTACGAATTTGAAAAAAATACTTTTATATCATGTATCTACTCAATTAGAGGAATGTACACGCCGAATTTCGTGTTTCTAGCTGTTGTCGTTTAATGTGTACCATTTTTATCCCTTTTTTGCCCCATTTCACCCCCTACAAATAAGAATCACTTTATGGTGCAGTTTTTTGCTATAAGGGTAATACGCATACCAAATATCAAGCAAATATAAACAGACATATTCAAAAAACATGCTTAAATATGCTAAAATAGTAGGGATTATTATGGGTATTTTTAGTCCTTGTGAGGGAAAAATTTTTCCCTTTGGGCCGATTTCGCCCCATTTCAATCCCAACCGATCCGTCAACAGACGGGCAGACGGACAGACAGACGGACGGACGGACGGACCGTCTTAGAATTTTATGACGATCAAGAATATATATACTTTATAGGGTCTCAGGTCAATATTTCAAGGTGTTACAAACGGAATGACAAAGTTAGTATACCCCCATCCTGGAGGTGGAGGGTATAAAAAAATAAATTCCATGAATATTGTTAGATAATGAGTGGTTGTTTAGTGTATTTCCATCCTAATTTAATTACAACAGTAAAAAATTTTGAAAATCCATTATCTCACGTACACAGTGCAAGATGACCTAACTTCAAGATTCAACCAATTGTTGCCGTAAAAGTAAAGGGTGATTTTTTAGCTATTATCTTTTTGGCAACACTGGTTTAAACAGCTGACGCACGTTTGGTGTTTTGTTTCACTGTCAAACATCTTCAGTTTGGTCTATAATTTAACCATGAATCGTCTTACAAACGAACAACGCTTGCAAATTATTGAATTTTATTATAAAAATGCGTGCTCTGTTAAGAAAGTTCATCGCGAGCTTCTTCCATTTTATGGTCAGTTTAATCGACCCACTGAAGCGGCTATTCGGGCTATTGTGACTAAATTTCGCACCAAATTTACATTGTTGGACATTAAACCACCAACCAACAACGCTTACGTAGAGTGCGAACTGAAGAAAATATCGCAGCTGTATCGGCCAGTGTTACTGATGACCATCAATTATCGATTCGTCGCCGTTCGCAGCAATTGGGCCTCTGTTACTCAAAAACGTGGAAATGCCAAAATTGGACTAAGCGGATGGATCATTTGAGGCGCAGTCAAGGTCAACATTTGCATGAAATAAGCTTCAAACATTAAATTATATGGACCGTACTATCGAGTCAAATAAAGATTTCAAGCATTTTTCTGAATTTTATGTGTTTTTTTTTTTTGAAAAAAAGAAAGTACGAATTTGGAAAAAATCTTTTTATTTTGCGTGTCTATGCATTTAGAGCAATGTATACACCGAATGCTATGATTCTAGCCGCGGCCATT
>OX377618.1:141568131-141670234 GCA_947397865.1 Polietes domitor
TTTACCACAGCTGTTTCTAGTTGAAATATACGGCGACTTGCCAAATTGGAGGGAAATCTATTGAAATATGTGGTTTATAGAGCGGAAAACGTAAAATCGGAATCAAAATTTGTATGGGAGCTATATGTAAATCTGAACCGATTTGCTTCAAATTAAATAGCGTTCGTCCTTATCCCATAAAACTTCGTTGTACAAAGTTTCATTTAGTTCTAACAACAATTGCGACCTGGATTACAAGAATAGATGGACAGACGGACGGACGGACATCGCTAAATCGACTCAAAAAGTGATTCTAAGTCGATCGGTATAATAATCGATGGGTATATCTCGTTTCTTTTTGGGAGTTACAAACAAATGCACAAAGACATTATACCCTGTGGTGTAGGGTATACAAATTTCCCGTTTTCACTTTTATACTTAAATGAATTTTATTCCGATAGAAAGTGGAGTGTATCATATAGTCGGCCCCGCCCGACTTTAGCCTTTCTTAATTGTCTCACTTAGTATAATGCTTCCTGTGACCAAAAGATAAAAACTTTGTTCCATTGTAAAAAGAAACTCAGACCATATGGACTATGAGTTTATTCTCCAATAATGGTCTACTCAATATGCCCATTAAGAAGTATAGGGTCGCTATTCTGTTTCATTCATAAAGTCTAAATTTGGTGGACAGTGTTATTTTTTTGATCATTGGAAAAGAGTTTTAAAATTGAATTGATATTGTATTTCATTTTCTATAGATTCTATAAAACTTGATTTAAATTTGTTTGTTTGGGAAATGACACAATTTACAGATTGCGGCAAAAGTCGCGAAGGGATTTGAAAAATTAATAACTTTTCTAATTTAATCTTTTCCCCCTTTTTCTTTTTAGGACTTGTGATGATGTGGGAGATTAATCATGGAAAGTTACAACGTTATCCAAAAACATAGAGTTTTATTTTGAACATCAATTTGAACGTTTAATTTCCAAAAATTCAGCATTCAATTGGTCGGATTTAATAGGACCTGATTATTTCCTTTGGGGATATTTAAAAGAGAGGGTGTATATCAATAAACCCAGAACCCTTGAACAGCTGAAGGAGAATATTCGAGCCGAAATAAGAGCGTTACAGCCAGATACTCTGATTCGTATCATGGAAAATGCTCTTGAAAGAGCGCGGCTGGAAATGGTGGTCACTTACGTGTCCTAATCGTTCACACATAAATTTATTATTTTGTAAGAAAAATAAATGTAAATTAAAAATTATGCCGCACCCTGTACTTTAATAAAGATTGATTGTGTTATTCGAGCAAATAAGTTTCTATGTTGCAAACGGTATGTTGACGATTTCCCGTCGTGTCACGGGATCAAGGGAAATTAAAAATAATTCCCGTTTTGCGGTTATATATTCTATTGCAAAAACAAAACATTTCTAAATTTCTTTTTGACAATGTCACAATAATTTCAGTTCTATCACATATTTTGAAATGATAACAAAAGCAAAACACGATAAACGTGAATCTCATACATTTACTCGCTCAATTTTGGGAACCAACCGCCCCTAACTGTTGTTATCTCTAATCAACGTTAAACATTCGCGTGCAAAGTGTTTGCTAATTAAAGCCGCATAACCCTCCATAAATTCGTAGATAATCGAGGGACGTTCATGCTGTAGCAATGTTAGCATTAGTGTCCATTCCATTTAAATGTTGACTGTGTTCGCAGACGAATTTCCGGTGAAAATTACTCCACAAGTAGAGCATCAAACCAAAGAGATGTCCTCCAACCACAACATAGCCATCGACGACATTATTTTGTGGCGCCACAACCATTACGTGGCACCATCATGCATCCTGCACGATTTACGAGGGCATTATGATGAATACCGTAAAACACAAGTCAGATTAAATGATACACTTTGGTGTTCGACACTCTCAAAAATATTAACCCACTCATGTCCGAAATTTCTTTTTAATAAATATATAAAACTTACTGTGCTTTTTGATGGGTTATGGGTCTAAATATGATTTGTATAGAGTCTTTCTATGTTTCTTAAAATCATTATACTGCAGCTATCGGTTAAACAAAAAATATTTTTAAATGTTTCTTCATTTTAAAAATCTTTGTTACATATCACTTCGAATGACAAAGACAAAATTTCTTGTACTCGAAGGAATCCAATACAAATAAGAAGAATTTCTAAACAATTTCGAATTACAAGAAACTCAAACAATCGAAATTTGAGACTTTACTTTTGTTTTCACCTTCCTACGCAGACCCATGTTACCGAATTTGTTGGCTCTCTTTTGAATAATCTTTGTTACTTATGTAAACAAAAATAAAAATTATTAATTCTACTAAAATATGTGATTTTAAAGATTTTATAGGACTAACTTGCAATGTTGCCTATAGGCAACATTGGGCATGAAAGGATTAGAAAATAAATACTACTTAAATATAAAAATATAAACATATAAAAATATAAAAAATATAAAAATATAAAAATATAAAAATATAAAAATATAAAAGTATAAAAATATAAAAATATAAAAATATAAAAATATAAAAATATAAAAATATAAAATTATAAAATTATAAAAACATAAAAATATAAAAATATAAAAATATAAAAATATAAAAATATAAAAATATAAAAATATAAAAATATAAAAATATAAAAATATAAAAATATAAAAATATAAAAATATAAAAATATAAAAATATAAAAATATAAAAATATAAAAATATAAAAATATAAAAATATAAAAATATAAAAAATATAAAAATATAAAAATATAAAAATATAAAAATATAAAAATATAAAAATATAAAAATATAAAAATATAAAAATATAAAAATATAAAAATATAAAAATATAAAAATATAAAAATATAAAAATATAAAAATATAAAAATATAAAAATATAAAAATATAAAAATATAAAAATATAAAAATATAAAAATATAAAAATATAAAAATATAAAAATATAAAAATATAAAAATATAAAAATATAAAAATATAAAAATATAAAAATATAAAAATATAAAAATATAAAAATATAAAAATATAAAAATATAAAAATATAAAAATATAAAAATATAAAAATATAAAAATATAAAAATATAAAAATATAAAAATATAAAAATATAAAAATATAAAAATATAAAAATATAAAAATATAAAAATATAAAAATATAAAAATATAAAAATATAAAAATATAAAAATATAAAAATATAAAAATATAAAAATATAAAAATATAAAAATATAAAAATATAAAAATATAAAAATATAAAAATATAAAAATATAAAAATATAAAAATATAAAAATATAAAAATATAAAAATATAAAAATATAAAAATATAAAAATATAAAAATATAAAAATATAAAAATATAAAAATATAAAAATATAAAAATATAAAAATATAAAAATATAAAAATATAAAAATATAAAAATATAAAAATATAAAAATATAAAAATATAAAAATATAAAAATATAAAAATATAAAAATATAAAAATATAAAAATATAAAAATATAAAAATATAAAAATATAAAAATATAAAAATATAAAAATATAAAAATATAAAAATATAAAAATATAAAAATATAAAAATATAAAAATATAAAAATATAAAAATATAAAAATATAAAAATATAAAAATATAAAAATATAAAAATATAAAAATATAAAAATATAAAAATATAAAAATATAAAAATATAAAAATATAAAAATATAAAAATATAAAAATATAAAAATATAAAAATATAAAAATATAAAAATATAAAAATATAAAAATATAAAAATATAAAAATATAAAAATATAAAAATATAAAAATATAAAAATATAAAAATATAAAAATATAAAAATATAAAAATATAAAAATATAAAAATATAAAAATATAAAAATATAAAAATATAAAAATATAAAAATATAAAAATATAAAAATATAAAAATATAAAAATATAAAAATATAAAAATATAAAAATATAAAAATATAAAAATATAAAAATATAAAAATATAAAAATATAAAAATATAAAAATATAAAAATATAAAAATATAAAAATATAAAAATATAAAAATATAAAAATATAAAAATATAAAAATATAAAAATATAAAAATATAAAAATATAAAAATATAAAAATATAAAAATATAAAAATATAAAAATATAAAAATATAAAAATATAAAAATATAAAAATATAAAAATATAAAAATATAAAAATATAAAAATATAAAAATATAAAAATATAAAAATATAAAAATATAAAAATATAAAAATATAAAAATATAAAAATATAAAAATATAAAAATATAAAAATATAAAAATATAAAAATATAAAAATATAAAAATATAAAAATATAAAAATATAAAAATATAAAAATATAAAAATATAAAAATATAAAAATATAAAAATATAAAAATATAAAAATATAAAAATATAAAAATATAAAAATATAAAAATATAAAAATATAAAAATATAAAAATATAAAAATATAAAAATATAAAAATATAAAAATATAAAAATATAAAAATATAAAAATATAAAAATATAAAAATATAAAAATATAAAAATATAAAAATATAAAAATATAAAAATATAAAAATATAAAAATATAAAAATATAAAAATATAAAAATATAAAAATATAAAAATATAAAAATATAAAAATATAAAAATATAAAAATATAAAAATATAAAAATATAAAAATATAAAAATATAAAAATATAAAAATATAAAAATATAAAAATATAAAAATATAAAAATATAAAAATATAAAAATATAAAAATATAAAAATATAAAAATATAAAAATATAAAAATATAAAAATATAAAAATATAAAAATATAAAAATATAAAAATATAAAAATATAAAAATATAAAAATATAAAAATATAAAAATATAAAAATATAAAAATATAAAAATATAAAAATATAAAAATATAAAAATATAAAAATATAAAAATATAAAAATATAAAAATATAAAAATATAAAAATATAAAAATATAAAAATATAAAAATATAAAAATATAAAAATATAAAAATATAAAAATATAAAAATATAAAAATATAAAAATATAAAAATATAAAAATATAAAAATATAAAAATATAAAAATATAAAAATATAAAAATATAAAAATATAAAAATATAAAAATATAAAAATATAAAAATATAAAAATATAAAAATATAAAAATATAAAAATATAAAAATATAAAAATATAAAAATATAAAAATATAAAAATATAAAAATATAAAAATATAAAAATATAAAAATATAAAAATATAAAAATATAAAAATATAAAAATATAAAAATATAAAAATATAAAAATATAAAAATATAAAAATATAAAAATATAAAAATATAAAAATATAAAAATATAAAAATATAAAAATATAAAAATATAAAAATATAAAAATATAAAAATATAAAAATATAAAAATATAAAAATATAAAAATATAAAAATATAAAAATATAAAAATATAAAAATATAAAAATATAAAAATATAAAAATATAAAAATATAAAAATATAAAAATATAAAAATATAAAAATATAAAAATATAAAAATATAAAAATATAAAAATATAAAAATATAAAAATATAAAAATATAAAAATATAAAAATATAAAAATATAAAAATATAAAAATATAAAAATATAAAAATATAAAAATATAAAAATATAAAAATATAAAAATATAAAAATATAAAAATATAAAAATATAAAAATATAAAAATATAAAAATATAAAAATATAAAAATATAAAAATATAAAAATATAAAAATATAAAAATATAAAAATATAAAAATATAAAAATATAAAAATATAAAAATATAAAAATATAAAAATATAAAAATATAAAAATATAAAAATATAAAAATATAAAAATATAAAAATATAAAAATATAAAAATATAAAAATATAAAAATATAAAAATATAAAAATATAAAAATATAAAAATATAAAAATATAAAAATATAAAAATATAAAAATATAAAAATATAAAAATATAAAAATATAAAAATATAAAAATATAAAAATATAAAAATATAAAAATATAAAAATATAAAAATATAAAAATATAAAAATATAAAAATATAAAAATATAAAAATATAAAAATATAAAAATATAAAAATATAAAAATATAAAAATATAAAAATATAAAAATATAAAAATATAAAAATATAAAAATATAAAAATATAAAAATATAAAAATATAAAAATATAAAAATATAAAAATATAAAAATATAAAAATATAAAAATATAAAAATATAAAAATATAAAAATATAAAAATATAAAAATATAAAAATATAAAAATATAAAAATATAAAAATATAAAAATATAAAAATATAAAAATATAAAAATATAAAAATATAAAAATATAAAAATATAAAAATATAAAAATATAAAAATATAAAAATATAAAAATATAAAAATATAAAAATATAAAAATATAAAAATATAAAAATATAAAAATATAAAAATATAAAAATATAAAAATATAAAAATATAAAAATATAAAAATATAAAAATATAAAAATATAAAAATATAAAAATATAAAAATATAAAAATATAAAAATATAAAAATATAAAAATATAAAAATATAAAAATATAAAAATATAAAAATATAAAAATATAAAAATATAAAAATATAAAAATATAAAAATATAAAAATATAAAAATATAAAAATATAAAAATATAAAAATATAAAAATATAAAAATATAAAAATATAAAAATATAAAAATATAAAAATATAAAAATATAAAAATATAAAAATATAAAAATATAAAAATATAAAAATATAAAAATATAAAAATATAAAAATATAAAAATATAAAAATATAAAAATATAAAAATATAAAAATATAAAAATATAAAAATATAAAAATATAAAAATATAAAAATATAAAAATATAAAAATATAAAAATATAAAAATATAAAAATATAAAAATATAAAAATATAAAAATATAAAAATATAAAAATATAAAAATATAAAAATATAAAAATATAAAAATATAAAAATATAAAAATATAAAAATATAAAAATATAAAAATATAAAAATATAAAAATATAAAAATATAAAAATATAAAAATATAAAAATATAAAAATATAAAAATATAAAAATATAAAAATATAAAAATATAAAAATATAAAAATATAAAAATATAAAAATATAAAAATATAAAAATATAAAAATATAAAAATATAAAAATATAAAAATATAAAAATATAAAAATATAAAAATATAAAAATATAAAAATATAAAAATATAAAAATATAAAAATATAAAAATATAAAAATATAAAAATATAAAAATATAAAAATATAAAAATATAAAAATATAAAAATATAAAAATATAAAAATATAAAAATATAAAAATATAAAAATATAAAAATATAAAAATATAAAAATATAAAAATATAAAAATATAAAAATATAAAAATATAAAAATATAAAAATATAAAAATATAAAAATATAAAAATATAAAAATATAAAAATATAAAAATATAAAAATATAAAAATATAAAAATATAAAAATATAAAAATATAAAAATATAAAAATATAAAAATATAAAAATATAAAAATATAAAAATATAAAAATATAAAAATATAAAAATATAAAAATATAAAAATATAAAAATATAAAAATATAAAAATATAAAAATATAAAAATATAAAAATATAAAAATATAAAAATATAAAAATATAAAAATATAAAAATATAAAAATATAAAAATATAAAAATATAAAAATATAAAAATATAAAAATATAAAAATATAAAAATATAAAAATATAAAAATATAAAAATATAAAAATATAAAAATATAAAAATATAAAAATATAAAAATATAAAAATATAAAAATATAAAAATATAAAAATATAAAAATATAAAAATATAAAAATATAAAAATATAAAAATATAAAAATATAAAAATATAAAAATATAAAAATATAAAAATATAAAAATATAAAAATATAAAAATATAAAAATATAAAAATATAAAAATATAAAAATATAAAAATATAAAAATATAAAAATATAAAAATATAAAAATATAAAAATATAAAAATATAAAAATATAAAAATATAAAAATATAAAAATATAAAAATACAAAAATATAAAAATATAAAAAATATAAAAATATAAAAATACATAAATGCCCTGCGGTAATTTTATTAAAAATCCCAAATTTTGGAACATATTTACACACTTTCGGAATTTGGTATTTTTTTTGAAAAACAAAATAAAAAGCTTATTAGCCATTATTTCCGAAGACATTTCCCAGCAAAATTTTCGATTGCAAACCGGTTGATGAACAACCTATACTGCCACAGAACTTGTTCTACTTCTTGTTCTAGCATTGATTATTTTTGTTCGAGTTTGTCCCAAAACCAACAGGTTCCTTTACGCAAAACAGACAGAAACCTGTTCTTTGGAACCAGTTGTGGAATCTGCTGTTTCATGGGTGAATTTTATATGGGATTTTGAAAACTATATATATAACTATATTTTAAACTATTGTTGATTCAGATTGGATTCGACTAATATGAAAAATACGTGTACAGTCGATATTATTATACATATATTACCTGAATCAAGAGTTTGCTGACACGGAGAATCCAAGTATGACGAAATAAGGAGTTAGAAGAAGCGGTTAGCGTGAAAATACCCTTTTTGCAAAAGGTTTTCTACTAGTGACGAAAACATGATTTTTAGAGGTTATGTAAAATCGATTTCGCTACGCGAAGGTAAGAGTTACAGCCGAAATATTTTGTGGGTAGTCATAAAACAATCCAAGCTTTCATTTTCGGTGCGGATATGTGAGCTATTTGGGGAATATTGTGGTTTGAATTTATTGAATTAAAAAGTTTTTTTTACGAAGATTTTGCTAAATTTCTGTATATACATATTTATCAAATATATCAAATTGTATTCCACGGAATCAATATGTAAACCGTAAGGTATTCTGAAGAACAAGTTCTATAACAGGTTTCATTTTATCGGTTCTTTGGAACCATTTGTGGAACGGGCAGTTGTTACCATGGAACCTGTTCTAGAACACATATGTTTGGAACAGGTTCAAAAATAATTTCCTGGGTTATTTCTACATAATTCCAAAATATATCTAAATTTTCCAATATTTATTTTTCCATTCAAAATGTGATGGACTACTGCCTTGGTTTCGCTTGGCTTTCGATACCCGTTGATATAATTATTTCGCTTAAACAAAACCTAGCCTAACTTATCATATCAATGTCTTAATGTAGCAAAATAATTTGAAGGTAGCCCCCAAAAATAACGAGGTATTGCTATTGACAAAGCCTTAATGCGCGAAATTCGTGAATGTGGAGCACAGCAGGTGAAGGTATGACGATGACGATGATAATGATGATGATGATGGCGCTGATGCTGAGAACAACATCGGACATTGTTGGCGTCGCACTATGTACCTACTCTTGTAAATAATCCATATCCGTTGAAACTACAGGACAAAATAAGCTTTTAGTTGGGTCAGCCATTTTCGCTGAGCCACTGCATTAAACACATTTTAGTTTGCATATATTTGGCGCCATCGCAGACTAACCCTTTGGTCAGAATATCATAAACACAAACATGTTGGAAAAATATTTCAATGTGATGATGATGGAAAATGTACATCGAGCAGGCAACACACACCAATCAAAAGTTTTATTAGGTTTGGGTGGCGCGATTAATTAGCAACTCCGATACAAAGCAAATTATCATCTAATATATATATATATATATATATATATATCTATATTTATAAAAGAGAATGCCGTCCGTGTGAACACGCAAAACTTTATAACGGATCGTCTGATTTTCACGATTTTGGGCTTGATGAATTCGTGTTGGCCCAAGGAAGGACATAGGATGTAGGACAATTTCCAGAAAAACGTATATATTACTGACCACGGGAAAAAAGTGTTTTTTAGTTAGAAGGCTGAAAGTTAGAACGTATATATTACAAACCACTATAATATCAATATGATAAGATCAATATATTACTGACCACGGGAAAAATGTGGAAAAAGTGTTTTTTAACTAGAAGGCTGAAAATTGGAACCTATATATTACAAACCACGATAATATCAATATGATAAGATCAATATGAAACCTGATTTTAATTTTACAATTTGTTTTTTGCCTGGCGAAGCGGGCGGGGTTCAGCTAGTATATATATATATATATATAAATCAATGTGTGTGTTGCGTATAGGACGCCAAACCGGTGGACCGATTCGCCTGAAAATTTTACTGTATCTATCTTTTGGACAGAGGATGGTTCCTGGATAGTCTACCACCCCCCTTTGTCACGATCGGACAAAGGGGGGTGGTACCTTCCACACAAAAAATATTTTAAAACTATCACAACAGGCATACCGATGTGTGGATTCGCTGGATAATTTACTGCAGCTAACTTCTGGGCAAGGGATGGTTCCAGGATATGCTAGGTCATTATACGAAAAAGAGGCGTGGCACCGCCCACACAAACTATATTTTAAAACTATCATAAAACACATTCCGAAGTGCGGAGTCTCTTGAAAATTTTATTGTGACTAACTTCTGAACAGAGGATAGTTTCTGAATGGTGACTATACAATGGTCATCATACAAATGGACGTGAGACTGCCCACACCAACTATATATTAAAATTATAACAAAACACGTAACGAATGGCGGATTCTCTTGAAAATTTTACTTATCTAGCCTG
Source organism: Polietes domitor (assembly GCA_947397865.1). Taxonomy (NCBI): domain Eukaryota; kingdom Metazoa; phylum Arthropoda; class Insecta; order Diptera; family Muscidae; genus Polietes; species Polietes domitor. The sequence goes on from OX377618.1 coordinate 141,578,883, forward strand.
TGGAAAGGGGATCTTTTACACGACAAATGGGCATCACAAAAACTATAACAAAATACATTGATTGACTTTAATATTTTATTGTAACGAACAGAGGATGACCCTTGACTATAAGAAGGTCATGCTACAAAAAGGGACTATAAAGTACCACGTGCCGATTTTTTTCTGCTGCTACGTTCAGGTAAGGGTTTGGTTCTTGAATGTAAGAGGTCATGGCATGAACAATTGACGCGTCTCCTCATACTCGAACCAAGCAAGGTGTTCCAGTAGATGGGTAGCAAAATGTTTACGCTTCATATGCATTGGTCAGTGTTTATACCGTACACCCAAACAACGCAGAATGTTTTTATTTGAGAATGTTATTAGTTAACGTGAGAGTACCCACTTCAGTTTCAAATTTGAGAGCAGGCGTGTCAGAAACTGGGAGACCACTTTAATATATGCTTCTGTCAGCTGTCATCCTCTCCAGATATGAACTTTGTTTGCGATAATATTAAGAACCTGCTCGCCATCTAACCCAAAGGACCCGTGGGAAAAAATCAAAGAGGGTATGAGTGAGGACATTTTGCATCATTATCGGACCGTTACGATTCTATATCATTTGCGATTAACATTTTCAACGATACGCAGATAAAAATTAAAGACATATGCCTAGCCATCAGCAACAAAACTCTTAATCAACTTGGATTGGTGGTACCTGAACGTTCTACCGTTGAAATTGCTGATCGAGATTTGCTAAGAGAACGGCAATTCAATGTTGAAGACTTGCGTTTGTTTGTCGCAACAAAAAACCTCTATTAATTGCAAAGGAACATGTGGCCTTTGACAAAATTATAACTGCAGTAACAAATGACAGCAGCGGCCTTTTTTTTTGGATGCACCAGGAGGCACAGTTATAACTTTTCTTATCAGTTTGGTATTAGCGCACATCCGCTCTCAAAATGGGATAGCTTTAGCTATTGCATCCACCGATATTGCTGCTACATTATTGGATGGAGGCCGAACGGCACATTCAGCGTTGCAATTGTGGATTCTCCAACCTGTAATATTGGCAAAAGTTCGGGCATGGCGAAAATGCTCAAAACATGCAAGCTGATTGTGTGGGATGACTGCACCATGGCACATAAGAAATCCCTACAAGCGCTTAGTCGGACACTTCAAGATTTAAGATCAAATATACAACAATTAGGTGGAACTCTTATTTTACTAGCTGGAGACTTCCGTATAACTTCCAGCAATTCCAAAATCAGCACCCGCATCGATGGCGATATGTACAAAAAAATAATCTGACCACCAATATGCGTGTACGTCTGCATCACGCTGACTCAGCAGCTAATTTTTCGAAACATCTACTGAATGTTGGTAATGGAAAAGTATCAGTTGATGCAGTGAAAATGAGTATTACATTTTCAAAAAATGTCATTCGGGAATCAATTCACTAATTAATCTAGAAAGTCTTTCCACAAATTACCACAAACTATGGAAACAAAGAGTGGTTTTACGTCCGTGCTATATCGGCTGAAAAAAACAACGATGTTAATGCAATCAATAATTTAATTCTGGAACAAATTTCTAGGTGATTGCACACATTACAAATGGATAGACAGTATCATGAATGCGGATGAAGTTGTCAACTAACGAATTGAATTTCTAAATTCTTTGGACCTTCCAGGAATTCCGCCGCATATGTTATCTCTTAAAATTGGTTCACCTATAATTCTCCTAAGGAATGTTAGTCCTCGATTGTGCATTTGTACTAGAATTTTTGTCAAGAGACTAATGCCCAACGTCATTGAAGCAACGATTATAAATGGTTCAGTTCGCAAGCTCCGTCCATTTTATGGTCGACATAATCGTCCATCAGAGCAATTAATTCGGTTAACCATGGATCGTTTTCGCACTACGTTTACTCTATGTGATAATACGCATCCGCAGAGACGTCGAACAGTGCGCACCGAAGAAACAATTGCCGTTAGGGGACTTGGAAGCCAACATTCGTGGCGTTATTGCCAACATACGGTCCCATATGCTCGAAAAAGTGGTTGAAAATTGGACCTGTAGAATTGGCTATATTCGAGCCAGCCGCGGCGGCCACATGCCCGAAATCATATTTAAACATTAATGGCATAAAATTATCCTTCCAATAAAGCCAAATTGATGGACATTAAAACGATTTTCTTGTGTTTTATTTCAATTCGAAGTTCTATACCTCAATAAAAAACACCCTTTATATATATATATAAGAGAGTGGCGTTAGTTACTACGCTTATAACTCAAGAACGCATGAACCGATTTCGATGATTCGCACCAATTCGGATTGGTCGCTTGCCGAAGAATACCCAGGGAAAATTCCCGAAATATCCCCGATTCGTATGGAGTGATTTTACGATGCCATCTTCATGATAGATGACGTTTATGTTTACGGTGGATTGAAGTTTACTGTAGAAACGCCAGGATTGTGCTGTCTCACTGGCAAGATTCAATTACCACCTTTGGCTTTACCACCAGAGCCATTGCATTCTTTGCTTCATGGCGAAAGACCAGAATCGCTTCATTTTCTATCGAATACTCAGAAATATAACGGATGCTTTCAAATGACTTCATTTGGAACAGATATGACTTCATTTGTATATATTGATGCACGCAGATTCAATCAAAGAAGGTCGGCCAATGAAATCACCAGCGCAATGATTTTTTACGCGTACCGTTTGATGATTCCAAGGAACGGAGCACTGATTTGGAGTATATTCTCATTTCTCATGTACGAACGCTATTCGACTGCTGCTCATTTGGCGCAGTACATCTGGAGAAGGTCAACGAGTTTATTTCACTGCAGCAAATGCTGCTCAACGTGCTCAAAATCCACCAGCGATAACATTGTCCAGTTTCTTCTCGAAAATTTCAACGTCAAAAGCAAGGCGATGTAGTTCCTGGTCATCCGTATTTGCTGAACTACTGAAGCTCTTGGCCGTATTTATACAGTTCATCCAAAGAATGATGAATGCTTTTACTTGCGACTCATAATTTGAGTCACTTAGAAATGTCCATGGTGTAGTGTTGCCAACATTTCGTGCTGCGTGTCAGGAGCTCAATTTGCTTGAAAACTATACGCATCGGGATACGACAATCGCTGAAGCAAATTTTTTTGCATTCCCAAGTAAAATACGCATATTAGCTAAAATCATTATTGCCACATGTTTTCCATCAAATCCACGTGAATTGTGGGACAAATACAAGGATGACATGTCAGAAGACATTTTGCATCGAGTTCGTGTCCATTCAGAGAATCCCCATATTGATATGCACAACCAGGCCTTGGTTTTGATAGAAGGCATGTCTTACCTCATGTGCAGCAGTTTGTTAGTCAGGTTAGGAATGTCATTGCCAGAACTAGAATTACAGCGTGAACGTGAATGCGACAGAAACGCATTAAGCCAATTAGTTCGAACAATTGGCAAAGAACAAGGACGTGGATCACTTAAACTGAACAATTCAAAATCAAATCGTTGGTTCACTGCATTCCTTCAAATCTATCGACTGTGTAACAAACGAAGACGAAGTAAGCAACTGTCCAATTGAGATTTTCAATTCATTGGATGTGCTTGGATTGCTACCGCATAAATAACAAATTAATAATATTTCAGTTGTCATCATGCTTTGCAATATCAATCAACCAAAATTATACAACGGAACGCGGATGAATTATGTATGTATGTATACAATTGATAAAATGTATTTATCAAAACGTTCGTTTTATAATTAAAAACAGCAAATAAAAAAATGAATGAATTGAAATTAGTTAAAAAGGTAAATAAATGTCAAAATTAACTTAATTATTATATGTGGGACGATGAACCAAAATTATGCAACGGAACGCAAGAATACTAAGAAAAGTTCAAAGGTGAAGAAATACCAATGATTCCAACCGATATGCTCTGTGTCAAATTTCAAAAAGTTTGGGCCAAAAATAAATGTTGGCTTCTATGGGCGGTGGGTACTGGGCGGGGCCAATTTTGAAGAAACTTTATATTTTTCTTAACTGAGCTAACCAAAGGCTCAGAGCAAAATTTCAACATTCTACGAACACTCCTTATATTTTTTGCCAAACTTTATATGAACAAATCCCTCTGTGTGCCGCTCGAGCTAAAGTGAATCCAATTTCCAATTCGTCTCGCATTCGCCATGACAATCAATAAATCACATTGAGTGTTTGTGGCCGCAGTCTGGAAAATGAATGTGTTCACACGGTCAACTGTATGTCGCATGTTCCCATGTCGGAAAACCATCCGCTTTGATCGTTTTCGCACCTGACAACAACAAAAAATATTGTTTATCACAGAGTGATTCAATTAGGAAACATACAATATTTAACAAGTAAAAATGGCGTTAAGTTCGGCCGGGCCGAACTTTATATACCCTCCACCATGGATTGCATTCCACAGAGGTTGTCGGTTTTCGTAGAAGAGCAGTTATATTATAGGCAAATATAATTTTTTTAATATTGCCAAACCAAATACAACTATTGAAAAAATAATTTTATATATAAATAAAATATTTCAGACCATTATTTATTTCAAATCAAAAAATAAATATTCTTATATTTATATTTTCAAAAAGCTTAAATACCATAAATATTGGCAGATAGTGGGTGCCACAGTTGGTTGTATTTCAATTCTATTTTAATTCCAAAAGTACAAATTATCAGACGTACATAATGCAAAATAACCTAACTTCATGATTCAACCAATTTTTGCCGTAAAAGAAACATTACGAATTTGGAAAAAAACTTTTTATTTTGCGTGTCTATGCAGTCAGAGGAATGTATACACCGAATTCCATGATTCCAGATGCGCCCATTTGGTTGGTACCATTTTTGCCCCCTTGGCGTTTCTACGCAATTATAATTTCATCATTCTAGCTGCAGTCGTTTAGTTGGTACTATTTTTATCCCTCTGTACCATTGTATCCCTTGAAAGTAAAAATTTCGAAAAATCTGTTTATTTTCAGTGTCTACGCAGTCAGAGGAATATATACTCCGAATTGCATGACTCTAGCTGCGGTCATTTTATTGGTACTATTTTTATCCCCTTTTTCTATTTTGGCCCTAAAAAGTACGAACTTCGAAAAATCAGTTTATTTTCCGTGTCTACACAGTCAGGGGAATGTATACTCCGAATTTCATGGCTCTAACTGCGATCATTTGATTGGTACTATTTTTATCCCTTTTTTTCATTTTAACCCCAAAAAGTACGAATTTTGAAAAATCTGTGTATTTTACTTGTCTATGCAATCAGACATTTTACCCCTTAAAAGTACGAATTTGGAAAAAATACTTTTATATTATGTATCTACTCAATTAGAGGAATGTACACACCGAATTTCGTGTTTCTAGCTGTTGTCGTTTAATATGTACCATTTTTATCCCTTTTTTGCCCCATTTCACCCCCTACAAATAAGAATCACTTTATGGTGCACGTTTTGCTATAAGGGACAAAAAGGGATGAAAAAAAAATTGTACAATCCATCATGAAGCTAGGTTTAATAGGTTTCTGTCTATTTTATACTACCAGTAATAGTTGGCGGATGGCTTAACTGCGTAGAGGTAGCCATAATGCTGACACAGAGATTTCGCAGATATAATGTTTTACGAATATGTTAGATATTTGAAGATATTAACACATATTTTCCGGAATTCGCCTCTATTTATACTCTACATCACTTCACGGAATAGGGTATAATTTTTTAATATGAATATATAAAAAAATAAACGATTTATTCTCACTTTGAGACCAGTCCTGTGATATATCCATATCGACATATCCCAGGATAGGTAAATTTATAGCTATGGCCACCAATTTCCCGTAGGGAAGTAAAGAAAATACTCCCAGAAACCCCTAATAGTTACCATCATTTCTTGTCTAAACATTTTGGGGCCATTTAAAATTTTAAATTTGACTTTGAAATGTAGAAAAGGCATTCATTTTTATTTATTTTTTTTTAATTTATGTTTGACATTTGCAAAATGAGACCCCAATGGGCTGAAGATTGTTTGGCAGGAGATGAAGAATTTGACCGAAAATTCGTGTTTTCAGATGAAGTTCATTTTCATCTCGGTGGCTATGTCAATAAGCAAAATTGCCGCATATGGGGTTCGGAGAACCCATACGTGACTATTGAGAAGCCAATACATCTACAACGAGTCACTGTTTGGTGTGGATTTTGAGCTTTTGAGGCGTCTTCACTGGGCCATTTTTCTTCGAAAATGAGCAAGGAGCTGCCGTTACCGTCAACGGTGAGCGTTATCATGCCATGCTCAACAAATTTTTGTTTCCACAAAATTCAAGACAATTACATGGACGACATTTGTTTGCAACAAGACGGGGCCAAATGTCACACAGCCAACGCAACCATCGAAATGTTACCCATTATTTTTGAAAATCGAATAATCAGCCGAAATTGTGATGTCAATTGGCCGCCTCGCATCTGTGATATAAGCCCTTTTGATTGTTTTCTGTGGGAAGCCATTAAGGTTAAATGTTACGCAAAGCACCCAGAGACAATTAAAGCGTTGAAACATGGAATCGAAGTTGCCATTTTCCTTTTACAGCCGATTCTTATTTAAATGACTTCGGCCAACAAACGAACAAATGAGCTTTATGATAAGTGTACCCTACTTTAAGTGGTGCACATGCATAAGGCTATTATTTTGTATTTCCAAACTACGCCATTTAAATGTCCCCACTTTGTACAAAGACGGGAATAAACAAAAATACACAGATTCGGTTGAAGCTTGAATTTTAAATGTTTTTCGGTTACTTTGTGCGATACTTCACATGCTGAAGTGTTTATTTATTTATTCGGTTCCAGCTGCTTCTGCTTCAAGGGCAGAATTGTGAAAGCAGCAACCAAGAGAAATCTGTCACCGAAAAAAAACGGAAGGAAAATTAAGTTTTCACGAGAATCACTTTACGACGAATTGAAATATTTGCATTTCAAATTACACGTACCTTTGTCGGGCTGTAGTAGCTTGTAGTGTTTCCAAAATGAAATTCGCAAATGAAATGAAATAATGTATTCCTGGAAAATGTTATCCAAAGGATATATATGCACAAGATGTATGTTTATTCATTAGGGAATAACACTTACTTAAAAACACATTTGAAGTGTAACAAGAAAGGCAAGGAAGGAGGTTGAAGTCGGGCGGAACCATCTACTCGGAATCCCATTGCAGGGTTTTTAGTAGCAAAGTTGTAATTTTAATTTTAAATATAATACAACATTGTAAGTGTAATAACACAGTGCAACACGAAAAAAAATAACCATATACGGACACCGCTACATGATAAAAGACCAAAAAAAAGACCCGTGTTTTTTTTCCCCCAAAGTCATGCACTTTTTTTTATGGGCCCCAGAGATTTGAGGCCTCGGTGTAATTTTAGGAAAAAAGTGATCATATTCTCAGGCTCATATCTTGCAAACCGTTCGGAATTTTGATTTACTCTCTGAGGCAAAGTTCTAGCTCTTGTCATAAAGAACAAAAATTGTGAACATATAAAATAAAATCAAAAAAACTTCATCTTCAAGGTCAAAATCGCAAAAAACTTCGATTTTTTTAACCTTTTTTCCCCTGTTCAGGTCCATAGGTAGCAAACCGTTGAAAATTCAGGGAAACAATCAACTACAAAAATGTACCTAAGATCTCAATAAACAACTTTCAAGAACATATGAACTTCCTAGGAATGATTCTTAATACCGTTTAGGTAGGAAAAATCTATCTGGCAGGACTGTTTCTGTTAATGGTGAGTCAGACTACAGTGCGTATGAGTGTTATTAATCCTAATCAACAGCACGTATACGCTACCTATACACACTTCAGCATATACGATTTGTTCGACGACATTTGCGATTTTGATCTTGAAGCTTTTTGGGTTTTATATATTCAGAATATTTGTTCTTTATAACAAGAGCTACAACTTTGCCTCGGAGAGTAAATCAAAATTCCGAACGGTTTGCAAGATATGAGCCTGAGAATATGATCACTTTTTTCCAAAAATTACACCGAGGCCTCAAATCTCTGGGGGCCCATAAAAAAAAGTGCATGACTTTGGGAAAAAAAACACGGGTCTTTTTTTTTTGGTCTTTTATCATGTAGCGGTGTCCGTATATGGTTATTTTGAAATGACTTCAAAAATGTTGCACAGTGTAATGTTTCTAAGTGAAATAATGTTGTAGCAAATCTGATTATAGTATATATCTTCTAGAGCGCTAATCGGTAGGTGACATTTGTATGGGGGCTATAGCAAATGTCCCTAAGTGGAATGGGCCAAATGGGTGGAATCTGGTCAAAATCGGTTGAATATGTCTTCAGCAGCTATAAAAAATTAAATGAATTTAAAAATGGATTTTTTGGAACTAATTCTGAAACTTTTGAAAGGAAGAATAAATCTTGACGAAATATCACATACTAAGAGCAAATGTGTTTTCCACATGATCTGCAAAATTTTGGATTCCTTGTTGGTATGGCGGCTACCCTGCAAATTATGGCCTAAATTACAATAAAAATTATGTACCGATTGCTAACATATTTTGCATTGTGATAGTCAGTGTTGTCAGATATGGCGATTTTTCGCCAAATATGGCGAATTTTAATATGTTTGGCGACTTCATTTTCGATTTGGCGACATGTCGATTTTTTGGTGATTTATAAAGTAGTTGGTGATGTTCTTAGCTAATTTTAAACAAGTAAGTAAGGTTAAAGTAGGGCGTGGTCGACTATATGATACCCTACACTTAGTCATTATACCCTTTGGTGTAGGATATAAAAAGGTCATTACATTTGAACCGGGTGATATACGATGCAGCTATAATCGGAGAATCTACTACAAATTCCATACTTCTATCTATATTTGTAAGAAAATTTGAACACAGACTATGAATGGGAGCTATATAAAAATCTGAGACGATCTGACCCATGTTTAGCAAAGGTTTTCTAGTTGAAATATTAGACGCTTTCCCAAATTTTATGGAGTGTTCTATATGTGGTTTCTGAACTCATCTGACCCATTTTCACCAGAGCTGTTTTTAGTTGAAATATAAGTTGTTTTGCCAAATTTGAAGAAAATCTGTCAAAGTTTGTGGTTTCTAGGGCGGAAAGAGTCAAATCGGAGGAGACATTTGTATGGGAGCTATATATAAATCTGAACCGATCTATCCTGTTTTTACCAGAGCTGTTTTTAGTTGAAATATAAGCTGTTTTGCCAAATTTGAAGAAACTCTGTCAAAGTTTGTGGTTTCTAGAGCGGAAAGAGTCAAATCGGAAGTAACATTTGTATGGAAGCTATCTCTAAATCTGAACCGATTTGCTTCAAATTAAATAGCGTTCGTCCATATCCCATAAAACTTCGTTGTGCAAAGTTTTAGTTCTACCAACAATTGCGACCTGGACTTTGATTACAAGAATAGATGGACAGACGGACGGACATCGCTAAATCGACTCAAAAAGTGATTCTTAGTCGATTGGTATAATAAACGATGGGTCTATCTCGTTTCCTTTTGGGTGTTACAAACAAATGCACAAAGACAATATACCCTGTGGTGTAGGGTATGAACAGTTTAAATCTGTCCTCCGATTTTATTATATTGGCGTTACTTTGTGAAGAAATATATTATAATTTGTTTGCAAGTCATAGATATGCGTTCATATTAAACCGAACACTTTTTAAATTAACATTTCCGATTCTTTGCAACTTAGTAGGATAATTGCACTCTATAAAATATGTGATTTATAGAGAAAACAAGTAAGTAAACGTCAGTCGGCTAGACCGACTTATATATACCCTCACTCTCAGAGTACACATTTAATAATTTGTGTGGAAGGTGCTAGGAAGTTCGTGTCACATGGTCCCAGCTTCCACATTTGTAAATCAATTGTAAAAACATGATCAAATATCAAGTCATAGTGAATTCCATGCACCAATATATAATATATAGGGTATTTAATATTACCAATAATAGAGACAATTGTGTGGGAGGTACAAGAAGGGGCTTGGCTAAAGCGTAAATATTTTCTAGGTTTAAAGTGATTATAAAAATATTTTGAATTTTTTTTTTTTTTTTTAGTTTTTTCGTTTGAATTTTTTTTTTGGTCTGTAATCAATATTTGATTTGAACTGGGATATTGTCCTGGCTCAAGACCATTTTGCATCTATATTTAATAGAATGCAAATTTATTTACAAATGGCATGGTGACATTTATTACTTGACTGCAGACTACCACTATCATGATTTCCACCCTGTCTAAAGGTTTCATTCAGGTGGCTTCGCAGCGACTTTTCAACATCATGAGTTGTGATTCTCGTTCGTTTGTGAAAATCATCTCCTTATAGAGGCCGGGTTTGATACCTACCTCTACATACCCTACACCACTCCCTGCGTATATACCTCGCTTTGATTACTAAACCCAGGTGTTTCAGGTGAGCGATTTTATGCAGTTCATATAAATTATACATAAATATATATATATTTAACAAATATGGTAAATAATTGATCCAATTTTCCGGCAGACAAATACAAATTATACAGTAGTAATAGGATGAAACGGACCGACATTTGCAAGGAGGCCTATAACAACACTGGTTCAAAACATGGGCCTATATATTTCTCATTCACGGTAGCTATTCATAGTTGAAATATATCATGATCCGATATAAGATGTAGTTTCTAGAGCTGTATTAGAGTAGAATGGGGTCCCATTTGGGTTATTACAAAGTGTGGACACATGTACAGTTGCGGTCAAAATAATAGCAGCGCACCACAGCTTAGCATACATTTTCATATATTTATTTGTGCATTAAATGCTGTGTTATGAGGTTACAAACACAAAATAATTGTTTATTTGGTGATATGATTTTGACTGTTTTAGAAATTTCACATTTTTTGGACTATTCGACATTTTGGACCGGTCAAAATAATAGCAGCATTCAAAAAATCTCAAGATGCATGGTCAAAAATACCGCATGAAAGGTGCAAAATACTAGCTGACTCCAAGAAACGACGTTATGTAGCAATATTAATCAATAAAATCAGTACAACTAAGTGTTAAATACAAGAAAATATCGTTATTTCAGTAATTTTTCAAAAACATTTTCAATTAAAGTGAATTGAAACAAATATTTTTAGTTTTTATTAGCGCTACTATTTTTTTGACTGGTCTCATTTTTTACATAAATGGTTCTAAAGGCTTAATCTCAAAATTACAAAAACTTAATTTTTTATTTAAAGCCATATTAAGAATCGCACAATACCACCTTTCAATCGCAGTAAAAACTTTTAGGATTTTCGAAGTAAAACTGATATTTTTGTTAGTCGACATTTTTTTATCTCGTTGCTGCTATTTTTTTGACCGCAGCTGTATTTGACTTTGTATTCTTAGTTTAAATATAATATAATCTGCAAAATTTAAAAAAATATCCGAAGTAAAATTTGCGGTCTTGAGGTAAAAATTAAAATGGGGCCATTGTGTGGAAAATTTGATCAAAATCCGATGTAAAATATACATTTTAGAGCAGTCATATTGTAAATCGGATGTACATTTGTATGGTGGCTATATCAAAACATAGACCCATGTGGTTCACTTTCCCGTGAGCTGTTTCTAGTTCAAATATAAAACGATCCTGCAAATTTGCTTATGATCCCATGTAAAATGTGTATTCTAGAGCAGTAATAGTGTAAATTATAGGGATATTTTTATGGATGCTATATCTAAATCTAAACCGATTTCCAAATTCAATTCAATCGATTCAGCTGGTGATTCTAAGCCGATCCGTATACTTAAAGGTGGGTCTATCTCAATTACTTCTTGGTGTTACAAACATTTGTTTCTTTTTCGTTCCATTTAAAATACCAAAAATAATATTTAGGTGATATTTAGATCCATGAAAACGGGAGAAATACTATTAAAAACTGTTTCATAAAGCAGATAAAGTATATTTTTAATGTTAATTGTTTTAATCAGTAATCCCTGCGTTGAAAGTGTATTCTGCATTATGAATTGCTAAACTGCAATATAAGATTTTTTTCAACTTTTATTAAGAATAATAAATACTAAAAAATATGTTTTAGGTCTTTATCATGAAATGTTGAAAATATTCAATTCAATTATAATATCTGAATTCTATACATTTTTTACAAGAACTAAATATAAAATGGAATTTTTCGATTTTTTAACAAAAACTGAAGTTGTTTAAATTTGGCGGTTTTAGGCGATTTCTGACAATTGATTTGGTGATAGAGTTACAAAATAATCTGACAACTCTGGTGATAGTCGTCGTTAATATTTACAAAGAATGTGCCTACATGTGCTCAATAGCTCATTTAGTTTAAGAAATATTTGAGTTACAAGAAAATACTTCCGTATTTTTAGGCAATGTTGGTGTTTTAACCTCGTAATTAGCCGATTAACAAAATCATTTTTTTTAATAAATAGGTTCTGAGAATCCCTTCTGATAGAGGGGGTAAACAAATATACGTGTTTCGGTTGACATTGTAGAGAGGCGTCAATATTTCCCCCCTTTTGCACATTCTTATGATGAAACGGCAGAGGAAACCTTGTGATCCTTACATTTTATGTATAGTAAGTGTTCAGCAATAGTACTTAAAACACAGCGAGGAACATTTTTGTCGGACACTTTAACCCACTAGCTGCTCAATATAGGGGTCTTTTTGGTCCCTTTTTTTGCAAAAGTGCAAAAAACACCCCTAAGGCAGAGGTTTAAATCGTCAAAATGTTCTACAAAAATATTTGCCATTAAATTCTACTATAAGTCTCTGAATACACTAAAATTCAAAACGCAACTTAAATGCTAGGAATAAGTCAAAGCGTAAAAATAATTTTAGGGTTAATTTTGTACTTTTTCCGAGGTGCTGCTAAAGTTTCACACAAAACTGAACTTTAGGGGTGAGATGTAATTGGAAAAAATATTCCACATAAAAGTTTCACCGACCAAAAGAAAACTGTGGATAAATAAAATATAAGTACCAATTGATACGCTTTTGAAACAAAACTATCAAAAAAGGGTCCCATTTTTCCAAAAAAAAAAAATTGAGTTTTTCCGCTCTAGAAATCGCATATTTTATGAGATGGTCTTCAAATTTGGCAAAACATCTTATATTTAAACTAGGAACACCTATGGTGAAAATAGGTCGGATCGGTTGAGATTTATATATAGCTCCCATTAAAATTTCGCTCCCGATTTGACTTTTTCTGCTCTAGAAGCCACATTTTGTAACAGATCTTCTTAAAATTTGCCAAAATATCTTATATTTCCGCATGAAACACCCATTGTGAAAATGGATCAGATCTGACAAATTTTACTCCCGATTTGACTTTTTCCGCCCCAGAAAACACATATTTCACCGAATTTCTTCAATTTGAGCATAAACCGTAATACTTTTACTAGAAGAATCTATTGTGAGAGTGGATATACAAATATTCTTCTCGATTTGACAATTGGGTCAGGTCATATCAGCCTATGATTAGGAAACAAAACAAAATTTTTCACTTTTTACCGAATTGAATTGTATTCGCATAGAAAGTGGAGTGCATCATATAGTCGCCCCCGCCCGACTTTAGCCTTTCCTTACTTGTTGTACTTAGGTTAGGGTGATTAGTGTGGGAGGTACTAGAAGGGGCGTGGCAAAACCCTACATAGTTTGTACACATGAAGTGATTTCAAGTTGCAATTCAGTCACTTAAGTCACTCCTTCATTGTGTTTTTTTCCAAATGATATATACTCTCCTACTCTGTTGCTTGAGGGTATAAAAAATCTACGTTACGACGATATTAAGTTTTTAATGAATGGCTATGTTAACGAACAAAATTGTATGGGACCATGGCAAACCACATGATTTTCGAAGTGGCAATGCATCAAAAACTAATCTTACTGTTTGGCGACATCATTTAATCTACAAATCAATTATAATCAAGTTCTGTTGTCCCAATTTGAACGATAAGCGGATGTGACCGATATGTGGTTGTAGCAGTCGATTTGCATTCAACTTCAAGATCTTGCAATTTCATTACGCTACACTTTTTGTAGAGTTTTCCGAGGTCACAGATCTATAGAAAAACAAGTAAAAATGGCGTTAAGTTCGGCCGGGTCGAACTTTATATACCCTCCACCATGGATTGCATTCCACAGAGGATGTCGGTTTTCGCAGAAGTGCAGTAATACTGCAGGAAAATATAAATTTTTTTAATAGATAGGTATATAGTGGGTGCTACAGTTGGTGGTAATTTCATTCCATTTTAATTCCAAAAGTACAATTTTTTGAAAATCCATTATCAGACTGTACGTATGTTGCAATTTTTACCGTAAAAGAAAAAGTACGAATTTGGAAAAAACTTTTTATTTTGCGTGTCTATGCAGTCAGAGGAATGTATACCGAACTCCATGATTCCAGCTGCGCCCATTTGGTTGGCACCATTTTTACCCCCTTACTATTTTTATCCCTCTGTACCATTGTATCCCTTGAAAGTACGAATTTCGAAAACTCCGTTTATTTTCCGTGTCTACGCAGTCAGAAGAATGTATACTCCGAATTGCATGACTCTAGGTGCGGTCATTTGGTTGGTACTATTTGTATCCCCTTCTTCCATTTTGACCCCAAAAAGTACGAATTTCGAAAAATTCGTCTATTTTCCGTGTCTACGCAGTCAGCGGAATGTATACTCCGAATTTCATGACTCTAGCTGCGGCGTTTGATTGGTACTATTTTATCCCTCTGTACCATTGTATCCCTTGAAAGTACGAATTTCGAAGAAACTGTTTATTATAAGTGTCTACGCAATCAGAGGAATGTATACACCGAATTTCATTATTCTAGGTGTAACCGTTTGGTTGGTACCATTTTTATCCCTCCGTACCCATTGTATCCCTTGAAAGTACGAATTTGGAAAAAAAACCTTTTTTTTCAAAGTCAAAGGAATGTATACTCCGAATTTCATGACTCTAGCTGCTGTCATTCGGTTGGTACTATTTTTATCCCCTTTTTCTATTTTGACCCCAAAAGGTACGAATTTCGAAAAATCAGTTTATTTTCCGCGTCTACACAGTCAGAGGAATTTATAAAGGGTGATTTTTTAAGAGCTTGATAACTTTTTTTAAAAAAAAACGCATAAAATTTGCAAAATCTCATCGGTTCTTTATTTGAAACGTTAGATTGGTCCATGACATTTACTTTTTGAAGATAATTTCATTTAAATGTTGACCGCGGCTGCGTCTTAGGTGGTCCATCCGCTTAGTCCAATTTTGGCATTTCCACGTTTTTGAGTAACAGAGACTCAATTGGTGCGAACGGCGACGAATCGAAAATTGGTGGTCATCATTAACACTGGCCGATACAGCTGCGATATTTTCTTCAGTTCGCACTCTACGTAAGCGTGTTGGTGGTTTAATGTCCAACAATGTAAATTTGGTGCGAAATTTAGTCACAATAGCCCGAATAGCCGCTTCAGTGGGTCGATTAAACTGACCATAAAATGGAAGCGCGCAATGAACTTTCTTAACAGAGCACGCATTTTGATAATAAAATTCAATAATTTGCAAGCGTTGTTCGTTTGTAAGACGATTCATGATGAAATGTCAAAGCATACTGAGCATCTTTCTCTTTGACACCATGTCTGAAATCCCACGTGATCTGTCAAATACTAATGCATGAAAATCCTAACCTCAAAAAAATCACTCTTTACTACGAATTTCATGACTCTAGCTGCGGTCATTTGATTGGTACTATTTTTATCCCCTTTTTTCATTTTAACCCCAAAAAGTACGAATTTTAAAAAATCCGTGTATTTTACTTGTCCATGCAATCAGAGGAATGTATACACCGAATTTCATTATTCTAGGTACAGCCGTTTCGTTGGTACCATTTTTATCCCTCTATTCCCATTTTACCCCTTAAAAGTACGAATTTGGAAAAAATACTTTTATATTATGTATCTACTCAATTAGAGGATGGTACACACCGAATTTCGTGTTTCTAGCTGTTGTCGTTTAATAAGTACCATTTTTATCTCTTTTTTGCCCCATTTCAACCCCTACAAATAAGAATCACTTTATGGTGCACGTTTTTGCTATAAGAGGAATGCGCATACCAAATATCAAGCAAATGTAAACAGACATATTCAAAAAACATGCTTAAATACGCTAAAATATTAGGGATTATTGTGGGTATTTTTAGTCCTTGCGAGGGAAAAATCTTTCCCTTTGGGCCGATGTCGCCCCGTTTCAATCCCAACCGATCTACGACTATAAGACGCATTTATGGAAATTTTGAACGTTCTAGCTCCTTTCGATTAGATGCTAGCGTGGTTTCAACAGACGGTTTTCAATGACGATCAAGAATATATATACTTTATTGGGTCTCAGGTCGATATTTCAAGGTGTTACAAACGGAATGACAAAGTTAGTATATCCCCCATCCTGGAGGTAGAGGGTATAACAACTTAACTGCGTTAAGTTCGGCCGGGTCGAACTGTATATACCCTCCACCGTGGATTGCATTCCATAGAGTCTGTCGATTTTCGTAGTCATTTTTTTTTTAAATATAGCCAAACCAAAACAATGATAACAAGTAAGAAGGCGTTAAGTTCGGCCGGGCCGAATCTTATATACCCTCCACCACGGAGTGCATTCCACAGTATTACCAGTAGATTAAAGAATGTCGAGGGAATGCGAATTGCAAATATCAAGTAAATACAAGCTAATATGTTCAAAAAACATGCTGAAATACTCTAAATATTAGGGGTATTTTCAGTCCTTGTGATGGAAAAATTTTTCCCTCTGGACCGATTTAGTCCACTTTCAATCCCAAGCGATCTACAACCATAAGACACATTTAGGAAAAATTTGAACCTTCTAGCTCATTTCGTTCGGCCGCTATCGTGCTTTCAACAGACAGATGGACAGACGGACAGACGGACATGGCTATATCGTCTTAGAATTTTACCACGACCCAGAATATATATACTTTATGGGGTCTCCGATAAATATTTCAAGGTGTTACAAACGGAATGACAAAGTGAATATTCCCCCATCCTGGAGGTGGAGGGTATAAAAATATATTGAAAAAATAATTTTGTAAATAAATATAAAATTTTTGATTATTTTGGACGATTCTTATGAGGCAAAGCTACCAATACGTTTATACTATATATAGCGAAATAATACTTCAAGCCAATTCAAAAAGTAAATAGCAATTTTGAAAAAAGCTTAAAAACCATAACTATTGGTAGGTAGTGGGTGCTACAGTTGATGTATTTCCTTCATATTGTAATTCCAAATGTACAAATTTTGAAAATCCATTGTCTCACACGTACGAAGTGCAAGATAACCAATTTTTGTCGTAAAAGCAAAAAAAGTACAAAGTTGTAAAAATCTTTTTATTTTGCGTGTGTATGCAGTCAGAGAAATGTATACACCGAATTCCATGATTGTAGCTGCAGCCATTTGGCTGGTACCATTTTGATCCCTTTTTTGCAATTTTACCATCCCTACGTAATTGTAGGGATGTACACTCCGTACATACTCATTTCATCATTCTAGCTGTAGCCGTTTAGTCGGTACCATTTTTATCCCACTGTTCTTCCCACGGTGTCGCTTGAAATGAAATGAAATGATTATTAAGGGATATTATGGATATTTTCAGTCCTTGTGAGGGAAAATGTTTCCCCTTTGGTCAGATTTTGCCCAGTAGCATTGCCAACCGATCTACGACTATAAGACGCATTTGTGGAAAATTTGGACGTCCTAGCTCTTTTTTAGCGTGCTTTCAACAGACGGACGGCCAGATCGTCTTAGAATTTTATGACTATCAAGATTATATGGGTCTCAGGACGATATTTCAAGGTTTTACAAATGGAATAACAAAGTTATATACCCTACACCACATCCTGGAGGTGGAGGGTATAAAAAATCATCGTTAAAAATTCAAGGAAACAATAAATTACAAAAAAATTACCTAAGATCTCAATAAACATCTTTCTACAACATATATAATTCCTAGGAATGATCCTTAACGCCGTTTTGTCCACCGTGTACTCTTGTCTAGAAATATTTATGTGCCAAGAAATAAACATACATTTCCAATTATTGTCTTCAAGAAATCAAAGTGGCCAATTGGTACTCTGCTCCATACTCCAACCTAACTCCATTTGTACCTACCACTTAACGCTTGATGCTTTTAACATTTTCCCTTTTTTTGTCTTCTTTTTTGCAAATTGGTTTGAAAACAATTTCCAGTAAGCCAAGCATTAGATCAGAGTAAACATTGCAAGAGGTGTAAGTAAGGCATAAGCTTAAAAGTAAATATTGCCTTTGGCCTTAAAGTGATTCTAGAGAAAATTTCAATTTCATTTTCTCTCTGTTTGTCAGACATATCTGTGCTGCTCGAAGTGCAGGCAGAATTATCAGAGGACTTAAATAAATAAACATGCAGCGGTGAAATGTCCCAGCAAATCCATAAGTATTTAAAATGCCTTCTGGAAGAATTTAATCACACGCATTTTTCATATTTGTTCAATCCTGACAAATAGCCCTTTCTTGTCACTTTCTCGCACGTACATACATATATGAGCAATTCCAGTACGAATGTGTTAACAAGTTACACGTTCCTCCATTATAGTCCTTGTAGTGTCCCAAGTCCTTCAAAATATACATAATTTTCCCATTCCTATTCATTCCTTCTACCCAGCCATTTTGGCATAGTTTCCTGGAAATCCTCTCGCGCCACTCTAGCGTAATTCCGGCAACATTAGTTATTCCCGGCTGGTTCCTTCGCGTGAATATTATCCAGGCAATTTCCTGTAATAACCATCATCAAAAATCCAAAATCTCGGTCTCCTCCTGGCACAGAATTGCTCGTATATATGCACACGGGCAGCCCGCTCCACCTAATATAGTATGCATGTACAGACAGACAGACCGACCGACAGACAGGCACCTATCTGTAGCATGTGTTCCTAAGAGTAACCTTAAAATCCCTTGGCATTGGCGCGACTGGTGCTGCCCGGTTGTTGTGCGGGAGGAGCCCTGAGATGAGCAACAACTTGCCGCATCTCGACACAATATACAGCGTAACACGGGCACAATGCACACATTAACAACATGAATTTTTTAATATCCATCCTCGTCTTGAAGGATACTTGGCGGGCGCTCGCACACATGCACTCGCATACCCTTCAGAGGACGTATGGCACGGCACGGCACGAACCATTGTCTGACTTGGCTTATCTACCTCTTTGTTGGTTACAAAGTTAAAATGTGTTCATCTGTCATACTTATGTATGTGCGTGTGTGTGTGTACATTCGCATTCGAAATTCGTTTGAATGCAGAACATCCTTTTTGTTTTATGGAAGAACTAACAAAAAATACGGGCATGAAATGCCCTTCGCCTTTACGTAAGTGTTTTTCGTCTTTTTTCTCCTTTCTACTCAAATATATGAAATGTATAAACAATTTGGCACAGTGGGCAAGTATGGTATATATATATATATATATATATATATATATATATATATATATAGATACCGTACTGACTGACTGACTTATCATTGACCAGCCCTCAGACCAAACGGCTGAAGCCAGACTCAGAACATCAGGATAATTTCCAAATATGACGTATACGTCGACTAAAAAGGGTTTTACAAAATTCGTACTTTTAGGGGTTAAAATGGGACAAAAAGGGATAAACATCGAACCTTCGTCCTGACTAAACGGCAGTAGCTAGATACATGAAATTCGGTGTGTTCCTTGCAATTCACCATGCAGAAGAGCTACAAATAAGGATTTTTCGAAATTTGTACTTTTAATGAAGGAAAGACAAAAAGGGATAAAAATGGTACCAATATAAATATTGCAGCTATATTCGTGAAAATCGGTATTAAAATTTCTCTGACAACGTAAACTTGCAACATAAATGGATTTTTCGAAATTTGTACTTATACGGGTGAGTGGGACAAAAAGGGATAAAAATGGTACCAACTAAAGTATTACAGCTAGAATCGTAAAATTTGTCATGTTAATTCCTCTGACCATGTAGAAGCGCAGTAAAATTGGATTTTTTAAAATTAGTAATTTTAAGGGCTGCGAGGACGTGGAATTTGTTGTGTAAATTCCTCTGACATCGTAGAAGCGCAAATCTAAATGAATTTTTCGAAATTTGTACTTATAAAGGGTGAGCGAGATAAAAAATAGTATCAACACAAGTATTGCAGCTATAGTCGTGAAATTTGGTTTGTAAATTCCTCTAACAACGTAGACTTGCAGCATAAATAGATTTTTCGAAACTTGTACTTGTTAAGGGCCGAACGAGAAAAAATGAATAACAATGATACCAACTTAAGTATTACAGCTAGAATCGAGAAATTCGGTATATAAATTCCACTGACTACGTAGAAGCGCATAATGAGAGCATTTTTGTACTTTGAAGGTGTGAGCGGCACAAAAAGGGATACAAATAGTACCAACTAAGGCAACTATAGTCGTGAAGTTTGGTTTGAAAATTCCTCTGACAACGTAGAAGCGCAATCTAAATGGATTTTTGGAAATTTGCACTTACAAGGGTTGAGCGGGACAAAAAGGGATAAAAATGGTACCAACTAAAGTGTTGCAGTTAGAATAGTGAAGTTTACTATGTAAATTCCTCTGACCATGTAAATAGAAGCGCAGTAAAATTGGATTTGTGGAAATGTGTACCTTTAAAGGGTGCGCGGAACAAAGGAATAAAAATGACAGTACAGTAGGCTGGGTCGCCGTCCATTCAAATGGGAAAACAAGTTTCAGTCACTCCACGAACATAAAGTTTGGATTGTTTAATGATGATTTGCAAAATATTTCGTTCCTAGATCAAGCCATCTGTGAGCTAAATGCTCCTGAAAATAAGCCTAAAAATCATGTTTTTCCGGTGTATTTTTCTATGTATTAAATTTTTCTGAAATAATATACCCTTGAAAGCACTTTAAATGAAAATGTTGATTCTTGTTTTAGAGTTACTTATTGGTCGAACTATTCGACGTTTATAGTAATTTTTTGTGGATTTTCACAGTGACTACTGAAAACTTTTTCGTATTTGGTGGTATTATTTTAAAATAAATAAATAGATGCAGTCAATACCTTTCGAATGATGCCTAAATGATGAAAATCAGAATGAAATTGATGCCGCAGCGCTCATTTTGGTAAAAAGTGTCTGAACATTTTGGCTGTGAAAACCATCTCGCCCATTATTCATCTTTTAGGCATCATTCGAATGGAATTCATTCCTCCTATTTTCATTACAATCTTACAAAAAGTTTCCAAGAAATAGGAAACCTTGGAAACCTGAAAAAAAAATCAATATAAACGCCCAATAATTCTACCAATGAGTTGTTCTAATTAATTTAAAGTGCTAACAAGGGTCTATTAATTAAGAAAAAAAAAATTGGGCAAATATAAAACATAAAACAATTAAAAAGATCGTTAATTCGGAAATAACGGATTGGAATAAATATGATATTTTTATTATTTCAAACCATGCTTACAAGACAAGGCTACGAATACGTTTACACTATATATATCGAAAAAATAGTTCAAGTCAATCCAAAAAACAAATATTGTTATATTTATGTCTTCAAAGCTTAATATCATAAATATTGGTATATAGTGGGTGCTACAGTTGGGTGTATTTCCATTCTATTCTAATTCCACAAGTATAAATTTTGAAAATCTATTATCTCACGTACATAGTGCAAAATAACCTAACTTCATGATTCAACCAATGTTTGCTGTAAAAGTAAAAAGTTCAAATTTCGAAAAATCTTTTTGTTTTGCGTGTCTATGCAGTCACACGAATGTGTACACCGAATTCCATGATTCAAGCTGCGGCCATTTGGTTGGTACTTATATATATATATATATATATATATATATATATATATATATATATAATTATTAAAGGAAAAATTATAAATATATTAATTTTTACTCCGCCAGCTAAATCATTGCAATAATTTGGTTTCATATATTTTGAATTTGTGCTTCATTATAGTGTCTTGAGATCATATTAATTTACGTCACAAGCTGACCATAAAACAAGTAAGAAAACGTCAGTCGGCTAAACCGACTTATATATACCCTCACTCTCAGAGAACATGTGTATGGAAGGATTTAAATTTTATAATCGAACTAGAAACACATATGCTGAAAGTGGGTAAGATCGGTTCAGATTTAGATATAGCCCCCATTCAAATGTCGCTCCCGATTTCACTTTTTCCGCTTTAGAAATCGCAAATTGTTCCCGATTTTCTTTAAAATTGGCACAACATCTTATAATCCAACTAAAAACACCTATGGTCAAAGTGGGTAAGATCGGTTCAGATTTAGATATAGCCTGCATACAAATGTAGCTCCCGATTTGAGTTTTTCCGCTCTAGAAACCGCATATTGTTCCCGATTTTCTTTTAAAATTGGCACAACATTTTATAATTGAACTAGAAACACCTATGCTAAAAATGGGTAAGATTGGTTCAGATTTAGATATAGTCCCAATACAAATGTTGCTCCCGAATCTTTAACCGGTTTTGGTTAAACATATATGGTGAAAGCGGGTCACATCGTTCCATGTTTCAATATACCCCTATACAGATGTCATTTCCGATTTAACATTTTTTGTCAAACACATAAATCATAAATCTTTCCCGATTCACTTTTGTACCGAATTGAATTGTAGTGAGATAGAAAGTGGGGTGTATCATATAGTGGCTCCGTCCGTCTTTAGCATTTCCTTACTTGTTTGAGAGATGCCCATATGTCCATACTTGGGAATAACCCAAATGGGGCCCCATTCTGCTCTATTACAGCTCTAGAAACTACATCTTACATCGGATCTTAATCAAATTTTGCAGTCATTATATGTTTCAACTAGAAATACATGCCGTGAATGAAAACTATGCAGGCCCATATTTTGGCACAGGCCTCAAGTGTTGTTATAGGCCCCCTTCAAATGCCCGTCCGATTCATCCTATTACCGCTGTATAATCTGTATTTATCATTGGATCTTGATCAATTTTTCCAGATCATGTTATATTTACTTTACTCGGAATATCTGCTGGAAAGTTGGATCAATTACTTTATTATTTACCATATTTATTAAATTTGACTAAAGATGAATTTATAGTAACTGCATAATTTATATGAACTACATAAAATTGCTCCCATGAAATACCTGGGTTTAGTAATCAAAGCGTAGGGTATTACATAGTCGGCCCAGCCCGACTTTAGCCTTTCCTTACTTGTTTATGTTTAAAGTTATTATAAAAACGTTTTCAAATATAAAATTGCAAATGATTTTGACTACCCGCATGGATGTTATGTCGGTTTTATTGCAAGCAAAGTTTTTGTCATTTTGTGTGGGAGCTACCAGAAGGGGTGTGGCAATATCGCCCATATCCATGCGAATGTAGTATCAATAAAAGCATTGCGAAATATTAAATTTCACAGTGTTCCGATTATTTGTATATAATCTTTTATTTGACGTAGTTTAGGGTGATTTGTGTGGGAGGTACAAAAAGGAGCGTGGCAATACCCACCATGTTTTGTACGCTTAAAGTGATTATAAAAACATTATCAAATATAGGCGATTCCGAATATCCGTGGGTTTTAATTTAACATAGGAATATGGGCTATTTGTGTGGTAGACACCAGAGGGGGCGTCCATCTTCGAACTTAATCTAAGTTTGTGAAAAATATTATAAAAAAATATGTATATATATATATAAATATATATATATATATATATATAAAATATAGGCGATTCCGAATATCCGTGGGTTTTAATTTAACATAGGAATATGGGCTATTTGTGTGGTAGACACCAGAGGGGGCGTCCATCTTCGAACTTAATCTAAGTTTGTGAAAAATATTATAAAAAAAAATATATATATATATAAAGTTTGAATTGATTCCTTAACTCCTTTCGAGAGTTCTCGTGTACACCAGCCAGACGGACGGACGGACATGGCTCAAACAACTTAAAAAGTCGTGAAATGGATTTGGTCTAATCATACTTGGGGCCTTAAGTCACTCCTTCAATGAGTTACACTTTGTTTCTGTTCCAAATGATATATAGCCTCCTACTCTGCGGATTGAGGGTATTAAAAATTATTAATATATAAAATTTGATGTTTGTTTGAGAATAGTCTATCATAAATTTTGAAAAAG
Source organism: Polietes domitor (assembly GCA_947397865.1). Taxonomy (NCBI): domain Eukaryota; kingdom Metazoa; phylum Arthropoda; class Insecta; order Diptera; family Muscidae; genus Polietes; species Polietes domitor. Next base: position 141,603,133 of record OX377618.1, read on the forward strand.
CTATGCTCTTTCAAAAAAACAAGGCGATCACAAAATTGTACTTAAATCAATAAAGACGATATCTGGCGTTAATTCGATTTGTGAATGATTTTCATAAAATAACAATAGAGAAATTTTGCTTACATATTATTTTTCAAGATTTTTTCATTGTAAAATCAATAAAATTTAATATAATTTAATTAATATTAGAAAAGAGGCTTTCTTCTTTTACATAGTATATCCGTTTCCAATATTGAATGCACTTTCATTTTGAAATGGCAACAATTCAATTTGCCTGCCACATTTGCAACGATAATAAACCACATCCCAACTTTGTAATGATCATCCTATCCAAAATTGTGGCCATACATTGGGGACTGTGTTGGTCTTCCGCCTAATGTGTGTGACTAAACACTGGAATAATCTAATTTTTGAAACAATTTCTGCTGCGAACAGAAAGTGTTCGAACAAACTTTTCCCTTACACTTATGGCTCACTTTTAAAAATGTTTTCGAAAATTAGATTAATTTTGCTTTTACAGCCACCAAAACAGGCGGACAGACAACGTCCAACGACCAGTGACAGCCGACAACTAAACACGATAAATACACTAATTCCAACTCTCTAAACTCGCATAATGAACCTGATAAAATATCCCTAAAAGCACGGCGTCGTCTGACATTATTTGCCACGGCTACAAAACAGAAAGTTTCTTCGGGATGCGGGTGGCGGGGCAATTCAACTTGGAGTAACTTGGCTATATGAGACCATAACTTAAGGTTGCACAGCAAACAGTGTTGTTTGCTAGAGGTGTGGGTGGTGGTGGTGGCGGTGGTCACGGAGGGATACTGACTGAGTGAATGGGTGTCACAGCAGCAAGTTAACGTACCCATAAATTAAGATATCCCAGCAATTTATGTTTATATCAACCGACCAACAACAGCAACAACAACAACAAGAGCAGCTTGGCAGGAGCGGCAACATAAACAACTGACTCGTATGTACACATCACACCACACACATACGTATGTAAATATATGGGGCATCTGTATAGAATCTGACCACAATCGGTTGCAATATGTCGACTCAAAAGCGTTAAGAAGTTCGGGTGGGAGGGACATTATGGGACCGATAATGGGCTATATCTAAATCTGAATATTTTATATTATCCGGTTTTGCCCGAAAATTAAAATACAAATCAGACCAAAAGTGTGTGGAAGGAATCGGGGATTTTATAAAAAAAAAACTTTCAAAATTGTAAAAGCTCACAATGGATGGAGTGATAAAGCAAAAATATTTTGAGACAATACATTAATCAAAACAAAAGATTAATTTTTGTCGGCAAGATCTATTTTTTTTTTAATTTTTTAATTTAGAGTAAGTACCAGCAACTCCAACATGAAAGCTCACTATCTGTTAATAGAAATGCATTTTAAACAAATTGTCATTTATTTTTATTATTATAATATTGGTATGGTTCAATTATGTATGGGATAAAATATCGGTCAAATGGCCGTCGCTACCTTGGCGGCACACCTCCATCCAATGGTCCAAATTTTCGATTACGCTGAGGCATAATTGAGGTTCTATGCCGTTAATGTGCCGAATTATCTCATCCTTTAGCTCTTGAATTGTTGCTGGCTTATTGACGTACACCTTTTCTTTCAAATAACCCCAAAGAAAGAAGTCCAACGGTGTCAAAGCACATGATCTTGGCGGCCAATTGACATCGCCACCACGTGAGATAACACGGCCATTGAATTTGTCGCGCAAAAGAGCCATTGTTTCGTTAGCTGTGTGGCAAGTGGCACCGTCCTGTTGAAACCACACATCGTCCACATTCATATCTTCCAATTCGGGCCATAAAACGTTCGTCATCATCTCACGATAGCGAACACCATTCACAGTAACTGCCTGACAGGCCTCATTTTGGAAAAAATCCGGCCCGATGATGCCACCAGCCCATAAACCGCACCAAACTGTCACTCTTTGTGGGTGCATTGGTTTTTCGACAATCACTCTTGGATTATCATTCGCCCAAATGCGGCAATTCTGCTTATTGACGAATCCACTGAGGCCGGGTTTGATGTTGAAAAGTCGCTGCGAAGCCACTTGAAAAAATATTTGACATGGTCGAAATCATGATCGTGGTAGTCTGCAGCCAAGTAATAAATATCACCATGCCATTTGTAAATTTGCTTTCTATTAAATATAGATGCAAAATGGTCTTGAGCCAGGACAATATTCCAGTTCAAATCAAATATTGATTACAGACCAAAAAAATACAAACGAAAAACACTAAAAAAATATTTTTATTTTGCGAGTCTACGGTTGGTACCGTTTTTATCACATTTTTCCCATTTTACTCCTTATAAGTACAAACTTCGAAAATCTCTTATTCTACGTGTCTACTTATTTAGGGAATGTACACATCGAATTTCATCATTCTAGCTGTAGCCGTTTAGTTGGTACAATTTTTATCCCTCTGTTCCCACTGTATCCCTTGAAAGTACGAATTTGGAAACATCTTTTTATTTTGTCTGTCTATGCAGTCATAGGAATGTGTACACTAAATTTCATTATTCTAGGTGGAGCCGTTTGGTTGGTACCCTTTTTATCCCCTTTTTCCTCAATTTCACTTCCTACGAATAAGAATCACTTTATGGGACACGTTTTTGTTATAGGGGGAATGGGCATAACCAATATCAATTAGTACTAGCAGACATATTGAAAAAACATGCTTAAATACTCTAAATTAAACTGTCCAACAGCATTTTGGAACAGAGTAGCGACCCTATAATTCTGAAAGGGTTTGTTGAGTAGATCATTTTTCCATGCTTTATACTATAAGGTTACTTTCTATATATGTTTGTGTGCCACAAAATTTGAAATCAATTTTTGAAAGCTTTTTTCTCAACCAATTTTGCTCAAATTTTGCACACTTAATCATTTTCGATGACAATACAAGGAAATGGAAAAATTTGACCAATTGGACAAAGGGGCGTGGCACCTCCCATACGAAGTTAAAACCTATTATTGAATATTGTCAGTTCTATGACACCTAGAATGCTGAAATTTTGTGTAAGCGCATCTAGCATCAATTCGCATAGTTGTGCCAAAAATGGGCGGTATTGGAAAAGTGGGCGTGGCATCTCCCATACGAAGTTAAAACCTATTATTGAATATTGTCAGTTCTATGACACCTAGAGTGCTGAAATTTTGTGTAAGTGCATATACCATCAATGTGCATAGTTGTGCCAAAAAGGGGCGGTATTGGAAAAGTGGGCGTGGCACCTCCCATACGAAGTTAAAACCTATTATCGAATATTGTCAGTTCTATGACACCTAGAGTGCTGTAATTTTGTGTAAGTGCATCTACCATCAATGTGCGTAGTTCTGCCAAAAATGGGCAGTATTGGAATAGTGGGCGTACCACCTCCCATACGAAGTTAAAACATATTATCGAATAGTGTCAGTTCTATGACACGTATAGTGCTCAAATTTTGTGTAAGTGCATCTAGCATCAATGTGCGTAGTTGCGCCTAAAATGGGCGGTAATGCAAAAGTGGGCGTGGCACCTCCCATATGAAGTTAAAACCAAAATTACACCTACTGTAATTTTGTGTAAGTGCATCTAGCATTAATGTGCGTAGTTGTGACAAAAATGGGCGGTAATGGAAATGTGGGCGTGGCACCTCCCATACGAAGTTAAAACCCATTTTCGAATATATGCCGTTCTATGGCAGATAAAAAACTGAAATTTTGTGTAAGTGCATCTACCATCAATGTGCGTAGTTCTGCCAAAAATGGGCGGTATTGGAATACGAAGTTAAAACATATTATCGAATAGTGTCAGTTCTATGACACGTATAGTGCTCAAATTTTGTGTAAGTGCATCTAGCATCAATGTGTGTAGTTGCGCCTAAAATGGGCGGTAATGCAAAAGTGGGCATGGCACCTCCCATATGAAGATAAAACCAAAATTACACCTACTGTAATTTTGTTTAAGTGCATCTAGCATAAACCTGCGTAGTTGTGCCAGAAATGGACGGTATTGGGAAAGTGGCGTGGTACCTCACATACGAAGTTAAAACATATAATCGAATATGGTCAGTAGGTGTCATAGACCTAGAGTGCTGAAATTTTGTGTGAGTTGATCCAGTGTAAATAGTTGTGCAAAGATGGGCGGAAAGTGGACGTGACACTTCCCATCTGAAATTAAAACCGGTTTTAGAGTATTTCGACACCGAGGTGGGCGGAAAGTGGCCGTGACCCTTCCCATACGAAATTAAAACCAGTTTTTTAAGTATATTCTACAACGATCTTCCTATATTGTTGTGTGTGTTTATTTAGTTGTAACCTGCTTAGACAATATGCAAATGGGCGGGATTTGAAAGGCGCATTTTTGATTCGAACTTTGTAAAATTACACGTTTTCTGTGGATTTTCTTAGCACAACAGTAAAGAAAGGTTATAACTAGTAAATCAACTAGTAAATAAAAAAAAAATCTTTTTTCAAATCCATGCTTTATGCAAGCAGAATTCTATTGAGCCTAGAAATTCTTTTTTAGTTATCTTTTGTAGAAGGAAAAATTACTGTTACGTTAATAAATAATAATAATAATAATAAATAATAATAACAATAATAATTAATAAAAAAAATATTTAAAAACGTAACAGTAATTTTTCCTTCTACAAAAGATAACTAAAAAAGAATTTCTAGGCCCAATAGAATTCTGCTTGCATAAAGCATGGATTTGAAAAAAGAATTTTTTTTGATTTACTAGTTGTAGAATAAACTTATAGTCCAGCTGGACTGAGTTTCTGTTTATCGCAGGTCAACGTTTTCATTTTGTGGTCGAAGTGAGCATTATGTTAACTGAAGAAAGAGTTATAATTTAATGTCTGAGATAATTCTTATTATCAGAACTATATAGTGGAATTTCACGAGGATAATTTTTGTGGAACATATTAACCCTCTAACTCTTCTCCTTATGGGTCAATACGACCCTTTTTCGAGAAAATCAAGAAAAGTCCTTTCAAATAGGACATTTAAGGATTAAAATAATCTAGGGAAATTTCAGTGGGGATCTCCGAAGACACCAAAGTTGTAAATAATGATCTTCACGCTTAAATAGCAAAATTACACGCCAGCTTATACAACAAAATTACTGGGGTTAAAATTGGTCCATATTTTTTTTTGAAAAATCGATCTTTTCGACAAAAAATGTGGGTATTTCGGTAGAGCAAATGATTTTGTATGCATGACTTTTTATACAATCCAAGAGAGTATTATGTCTTTGTGCATTTGTTTGTAACATCCAAAAGGAAGCGAGATAGACCCATTTGTAAGTATACCGATCGACTTAGAATCACTTTTTGCATCGATTTAGCAATGTCCGTCCGTCCGTCTGTCTGTCTGTCCATCAATTCTTGTAATCACGATACAGGTCACAATTGTAGACGGAAGCAAATGAAACATTGCACAACGAAGTTTTTTGGGATAAGGACGAACGCTATTAAATTTGAAGGAAATCGGTTCAGATTTAGATATGCCCCCATACGAATTTCACTCCAGATTTGACTTTTTTCACGCTAGATACCACGTTTTTCAACATATTTTCTTCAAATTTGGCAAAATATCTTATATTTCCACTAGAAACATCCATGGTGAAACTGGGTGAGATGGGTTCAGATTTATATATAGCTCCCATACAAATTTCGGTCCCAATTTGGCTTTTTCTGCTCTAGAAACCATATATCAGATTGTCTTCAAATTTGGCAAAACATCTTATAGTTCCCATACAAATTTCGCTCCCGGCTTGACTATTTCCGCCCCAGCAGCAACGTATTTTCACCGAATTTCTTCAAATTGAGCATAACATAACAAACTATAAGAACCTATTGTGAAAGTGGATAAAGCCCCGATAAAAATATTCTTCTCGATTTGACAAACTGGGTCAGGTCATATCAGCCTATGATTAGGAAACATACAAAAATCCTTTCCGTTTTCACTTTTTACCGAATTGAATTGTATTCGGATAGAAAGTGCAGTGTATCATATAGTCGGCCCCGCCCGATTTTAGCCTTTCCTTACTTGTTTGTTTTGTAATTTTCTCGCGATCTATCCAACGGATCCGGCATGTGTATTAAGAACCCAATGTCGCTTGTAAGATATATATAGTAAGTCGCGAAAAAAGCTGCGATTGTTGCAAAAATCCAAAATTCGCGGTTGCAATTGAATTTATTTCAACTATCTCTAGGTTACTGAAACAATTCTGTTACAAATATTATCTATTTAGTCAGCAATCATATGCCAAAAAAAACCTAGCCTCTATATGATATGATAAAAAGTTACGCGGGTTTTTCTAAAGGCGCTTTTCACAATTTTTGACTTTACAGCCAACATGTATCCTGTTTCACTCTTATTTTAGCCATCTTTAAAAAGTTTTCCAGATTTGGGGTATATCGTGTTATCAAATTCCACCATATCGCCGTTTATAACATTTTGCTTCTAAATACAGGCTAAAATAAGACTAAATTTATATTCTACAAAAATGATCTACTCAACAAGCCCTTTCAGGTTTATTAGGGATGTCCTAGCTCCTTTCGTGCATACAGATGGACATGGCCATTTAGTCTTAGAATTTTATCGCAAATTTATATATGTACTTTATAGGGTCTCAGGTCGATCTTTCATTTCTGACCATTCCAGTAGTCAAGAAATAGACTGTGAGTAAGCACACAAGAAATTAGGAAATACATGAATACATCATTCTATTACTATATAATATATTAAAATTATAAATTGCATTCTTCCCGTCTTCAACATTAAATTTATTTGTCTGCCGTTATATAAAATTCATTCATTTGTAAGTAAATTTGCATTTTATTAAATATAGATGCAAAATGGTCTTGAGCCAGGACAATATCCCAGTTCAAATCAAATATTGATTACAGACCAAAAAAATACAAACGAAAAAACTAAAAAAAAATTCACTCCATTCTCTATAAAAATAATAACGAAAAAGAGTTTCCATAAAATATATCTTTTCAAACAATAATTTAACTTCCTGCAATTTGTAAAGAATTGTGCGAAGAAAATAGATGGGAACTGCTCTGCTTTTTGTAGTTACGATGTGAAATGAAATCGGATGAAATTGTTGTTTTCTGCTTTAAGTTATAATAAAAGTCTTGTCAAATCTGAAAATATTGTCATGTAGTGTGTGGTGAAAATGATAAAAAAGAAAAAAGTATGGCCGGGCGGAATCTTAAATACCCTCCACCACGGAGTGTATTCCACAGTATTATCGGTAGATTAGAGGCTGTCGACATTACACAGAAGTGCACACCATATTAGGCAAATTGTGATTCTTCATTATTATAATATTAATAGTCCGCTATATAAATAAATATTCTATATAATAATTATATTAGTATAATTATTAGTCAGCAATCTTCAAAAATATGCCCTAAATATTATTAGCTAGAAACAATTTCCCTCAATGCAGATTTACCCCATTTGCAATTTCTTGAATCCAACTACAGCCAAAATGTCTGTACCATTTTGATAGGAAAAGTTGTAATATTAACGGAACAATATGTTTCAGAGAGGAATGTACACACCTAGCTTCATGATTTTAGCTACAGCTTTGTTTTCCATTTTGACCCTAAAAGTACGAATTTAGAAGAATTCGTACCTCTTATTTTCCGCGTCTACCTAGATAGACGAGTGCAAATACTGAATATCATGAATGGAGCAGTTTGATTGTAACAAAATTTAATTTCATTCAGATCCCGATGGTACTAATATCGAAAGATATCTTTATTTTTCGCGTTACCGCAGTCAGAGAAGTGTACACACCGAATTTCATTATTTTAGCTGCAGCCGTTTGGTTGGTACCATTTGTATCGCCCTATTTTCCGCCTAAAAGTAAAAATAAAGACAAAATTCCTTTTTATTTCGCATATTCACAGTCAGATGAATGTATCCGGCGAATTTCATGATTTCAACTTGAACGGTTTGGTGGGTACAATTTCTATCCCGCTTTTCTATTTGTATCCCTTAAAAGTACGCATTTTGAAAACTCCCTCTATTTGACGTAACTACGCAATTAGAGGGATGTACATTCCATATGTCATGTCTCCAGCTAAAGTCTTATCACTGGTACCACTTTTATCCCTTTATGTCCCATTTCTCCCTCTAAAACTACTTTTTGGTGCTTTTACGCTACCAGGGAATTTTCGCAACCTCCTAGCTTGTTTCGTTCGGCCGCTATCGTGCTTTCAACAGACAGACAGACGGACATGGCTAGATAGTCTTAGAATTTTACCACGACCCAGAATATATATACTTTTTGGAGTCTCCGATGAACATTTTAAGACGTTACAAAGGGAATGACCAAGTGAATATACCCCCATCCTTAGGTGGAGGGTATAATATAACAATATAATCGAAATTTATCAAAAACATGAGATGGCCCAGCCAAATGTCATGTGTAATGTCCCATATGTATCTATGGTTGTAAGCACCCAGCTCGGGGTATGCATATGACCTTTTTGTGTGAGATTTTAGTTTTGTATGCTAGCGTGTGGGTGCTCTTTTGTGTTGCGATTGTAGTTGCCATTCTAGAGATTACAAGCATCTCAACCACGGCTGTGAGGAGCAGTTAGTTGTTGTGCCAAGTTAGAATGGCAGAAAGCATTGTGACAGGAACGACAAACGGATACTCGCATGACAGACAGACAGCCAGAAGCGAATGCGAATGCCATTTTGAGGAGGCATTAAAGATTTCGTTTTAAACAAATTGAGACGGATTAGATGAAAGTCAGAAATCGCCCATTTATGTTAATGCAAATTGAAGGCGGCGAGGATTGTTTGGCTAAACGACAACAACAACAATGGAATAATTCGTTAAATGACTTCAATCTTTTAGGATCACAATTCTGGCATTGTCTTTTATCCATGTATGTGTGTGGCTTAAATGCTACCCCATATAATGCTATGCTCTTATGACCGGAATGATAATGTCACATACATATGAGTCATAAAGAAGTGTGTGTGTGTATGTATATCTTCAATAGTTTGACGCATAAAATAGGATTTTTCGAATTTCTTGACGTAACGTCTCTGCAATGACGAGTATAGTAATCCAGCATAAAATATGATTTTTGTTAATTCTAGCACGATCCAATAATGGCCATTCGTCAGTGTGATGAGAGCACTCTAACAGCTAAACCAAAGGGGTTTTCATGTTCAAATTTCACAGATGTATAACAGTTGTTAATCGGTTGGAATTGCAAGTGGGCAAAATTCCTCAAGGAACCATTTATTCACTTTGTCATTCCGTTTGTAACACCTTGAAATATTCATCGGAGACTCCATAACGTATATACATATATTCTGCGTCGTGTCTGTTGAAAGCACGCCAGCTTCGGAAAGGAAAGAGTTAGGACGTTCAAAATTTCTCTAAATGTGTATTATGGATGCAGATCGGTTGGGTAAAATTCTAAGACGATCTAGCCATGCCCGTCTGTCTGTTGAAAACACGCTAGCCGCCGAACGAAAGAGATAGTAGGTTCAAAATTTCCCTAAATGTGTCTTACGGTTGCACATCAGTTATGATAGAAAGCGGGCGAATTCGGCCCAGAGGGAAAAAATCCCTAATAAGGATTGAAAATACCATCTAATGTTTAGATTATTTGAGCTAATTTTTTGAAAATTTATGCTTTATATGCACTTAAAATTTGTTGCGTAAATTTCTCTTGCAGCGTTAAAGCACCCAAAAGTAAAAAAAGTTGTAGCAGCCGAAATGGACAAAAAGGGATAAAAATTGTACCAATAATACGACAACAGCTAGAATCTAGTGAATGGTAAATCGATTCCGATTCTAATCGAGAATCGATTCTGAGGGCTCAAAAACGATTCTTTTGGAATCGATTACATGTGTCCAACTTTATACTGGAATCGACTATCGATGCTTGGGAATCGAAATTTAATTTAATGAAAAACACCCAAAAAGTGGTGGTAACAAGTTGTGAAATTTAAAAGCTGCAATTTTATTAATTAAACAAAAGGAAATGACACTAAGTGTGGAATTGATAAAAAAATTGACAGTGGTATAAAGGTTAGGAGCTTAATATGTACCAAACACTGGGGTTTTCGTACCTCCAAACAGTTTGGAAAAATTAAATTATTACGTAAAAATACATCAAAATGCTAGATAGATCGCTGGTAATGGAAATATCGGATAAAGTACTAGACGATAATGATTTAACATATTATACAAAATATGCATAAATAAAACTGCCGATGGAAAAGTATTTTTAAGTCCTTATAGAAATATTATTTATACAGAATTGATCCATGTAGTTTTATTCAAAATGGTGACTGCCCAAGATAGTTTTCTATTATAATATTATATATATTTCGTGAAATAAAGTATTATAAAGAGTGATTTTTTTGAGGTTAGGATTTTCATGCATTAGTATTTGACAGATCACGTGGGATTTCAGACATGGTGTCAAAGAGAAAGATGCTCAGTATGCTTTGACATTTCATCATGAATAGACTTACTAACGAGCAACGCTTGCAAATCATTGAATTTTATTACCAAAATCAGTGTTCGGTTCGAAATGTGTTTCGCGCTTTACGTCCGATTTATGGTCTACATAATCGACCAAGTGAGCAAACAATTAATGCGATTGTGACCAAGTTTCGCACTCAGTTTACTTTATTGGACATTAAACCAACCACACGAATGCGTACAGTGCGTACAGAAGAGAATATTGCGTCTGTTTCTGAGAGTGTTGCTGAAGACCGTGAAATGTCGATTCGTCGCCGTTCGCAGCAATTGGGTTTGTGTTATTCGACCACATGGAAGATTTTACGCAAAGATCTTGGTGTAAAACCGTATAAAATACAGCTCGTGCAAGAACTGAAGCCAAACGATCTGCCACAACGTCGAATTTTCAGTGAATGGGCCCTAGAAAAGTTGGCAGAAAATCCGCTTTTTTATCGACAAATTTTGTTCAGCGATGAGGCTCATTTCTGGTTGAATGGCTACGTAAATAAACAAAATTGCCGCATTTGGAGTGAAGAGCAACCAGAAGCCGTTCAAGAACTGCCCATGCATCCCGAAAAATGCACTGTTTGGTGTGGTTTGTACGCTGGTGGAATCATTGGACCGTATTTTTTCAAAGATGCTGTTGGACGCAACGTTACGGTGAATGGCGATCGCTATCGTTCGATGCTAACAAACTTTTTGTTGCCAAAAATGGAAGAACTGAACTTGGTTGACATGTGGTTTCAACAAGATGGCGCTACATGCCACACAGCTCGCGATTCTATGGCCATTTTGAGGGAAAACTTCGGAGAACAATTCATCTCAAGAAATGGACCGGTAAGTTGGCCACCAAGATCATGCGATTTGACGCCTTTTGTGGGGCTACGTCAAGTCTAAAGTCTACAGAAATAAGCCAGCAACTATTCCAGCTTTGGAAGACAACATTTCCGAAGAAATTCGGGCTATTCCGGCCGAAATGCTCGAAAAAGTTGCCCAAAATTGGACTTTCCGAATGGACCACCTAAGACGCAGCCGCGGTCAACATTTAAATGAAATTATCTTCAAAAAGTAAATGTCATGGACCAATCTAACGTTTCAAATAAAGAACCGATGAGATTTTGCAAATTTTATGCGTTTTTTTTAAAAAAAAAAGTTATCAAGCTCTTAAAAAATCATTTATGTTAGATAAACACGAATTGTTAGTAACACCAAAAAAAATCTATCATATACTGAAAATACGGTGAATTAGTTCAGTCGATTTTTCCTTTATCATTGCTCACTACCAACAATACAATTTCCTGAACTTTTGGATATCATTTACATTTTAATATCAAGATCTTCGAGAAAATCTGATATATTCATAATCGCATTTGACTAATGAAACTATCATTAGAACAACTTTTTATAGTTGTTTTCATGTTCGTGTTAATTAGAAAGTGTTAGTTTTGATGAAATATTACACAAAACTTGATCGAATTCATCAGTACATAAAAAACCTCAAAATAAATGACTAATTTCAAAACATAGTCTAGACGAAAAAATGAGAAACTACTTTAAAATTCAATATCTCAAAAACGAAGAAAAGCAATAGTTTGAAATTTGATAAACTTATAGACAACTTTCTTCTAAAAATATTAAAAAAATAAAAGTGTCCGCAGATTTCGAAATGTTAAATTTTTTTTTTAATTCCTAAAAGTAAAGGTGAACATTAAATTATATATTTTTGCGATGGTATCATTCAATAGATCGGAAAAAATCTATAAGAAAAACGTTTTCCAAAAACTATATATATTATAGATTATTCAGAATAGTCGATTAAGGAAGAGCACCTTAGTGTAAAACAATTAAAAAGGCGTAAAGTTCGGCCATGGCGATTCTTATATACTCTCCACCATGGATTGGAGATATTTTTATGCAAATTTAAATAAATTTAAAGTCCACTCTCGCTTGTAGGGAGAGGCTATCAAAACATTTGGACAGCGTGTATATCGTTCTTAAGTACCCTAACTTTGTTATTGTGGGCATTTTCTGTACTAGTTAGTTAAAATTATAACTCTCGAGTTTTATGGTTAAACATTTCTACCGATTCCGATTAAGAATCGATTATCAGGTCCGATTCTTCGATTCTAAGAATCGGATTCAAAAATAGTTGATCGGGAATCGAGAATCGATTCTTGTCCTCAATTACCATTCACTACAAGAATCATGACATTCGGTATGTACATCCCTCTCATTGCGTATAAACGTAAAATTGAGGGATTTTTCAAAATTCGTACTTCTGGGACAAAAAGGGATACAAATGGTATCAATGATACGACAACAGCTAGAATCATTAAATCCAGCGTAAACACGTAAAAAGAGGGTCTTTTCGAAATTATACGTTTAGTGGATACAATTGAGAATACAGGATACCACCCAAGTCGATGAAGTTGAAATCATGAAATTCGGTATAGACGCGAAACATAAAAGAATTTTTCGAAATTTTTACTTTTAAACGGAAAATGGGGCGAATGGCGATAAAAATGGTACCAACCAAACGGATGTAGTGAAACCAGAAATTTTAAAATCAAAATGGGGAAAAATAGAATCATGAAATTAAGTGTTCACACTCGTCTGACTGCGAACACGAGCAAAAGAAGAGGATTTGTTTCCCAATTCGAAGATTTAGGGTCAACATGAAAAAAAGGAATAAAACTGGTTCCAACTAAACGGCTGATGCTAGAATCACGAAGTTAGGTGTGTGCATTCCACCGTGATCGCGAAATACGAAGGATCTTCAATATTAGTACTTTTCGTACCAAAATGGTACAGACATTTGGTCTGTAGGTGGTATCAAGAAATTACAAATGGAGACAATTTGAGAGAATGTAAAAATAATGAGCACCACAATTTATTTTAAAAAATGTGCATAACTATGCCTTACACAAACTCATAATGTATATACAAAATATCACAATTTTCCTACGCCTCTAATCTATTAGTAATACTGTGGAATGCACTCCGTGTCCTCAAAAAACTATATATATTATTCCAATATAGGACTATACAGATTGCTTTGTCTCATATTGAATTCTAACAGCATCGCCGATTCAGACAGCTCTATCTGTATACCCTCCACCAGGGTATTATGTCTTTGTGCATTTGTTTGTAACACCCAAAATGAAACAAGTTAGACACATCGTTTATTTTACAGCAAATCTCGATGTAAATAAATCTCCGGATCCGGATGGCATTTCAGCACTTGTCCTATGTAAGTGCTCTTCGACACTAGCCCGTCCATTTCGCAACCTTTTCAACCTAGAATTGCGAACATCCAGCCCATCCCTAAAAAAGGTGAGGCTACTAACCCTGCTAACTATCGACCGATAGCGATTTGCACAGCGCTCTCGAAGTATGATTAACCACCATCTTGTGAGGTATTTAGAAACCAATGACTTACTTAATGATCGACCGTATGGCATCCGTAGGAATCGATCTACGGGAGACCTGATGATGCTGCTATCCGAAAAGTGGAATCGATCCATCCACCAGATTGGTGAGAGTAAGGTCGTTGCTCTATATATCTCCAAGGCCTTTGATAGAGTTTGGCACGGCGTACTCATATCAAAGCTCATTGCTTTTGGTGTTGGTAGTGACTTCTCTCGGTTTATATCGAGCTTCCTCAATGGTCGCACTATACGTGTTGTTGTAGATGGGTTCTCATCCGACGAGCATAGGTTAACCGCAGGAGTACCACAGGGCTCTGTCCCTTCCCCCTCCCTTTTTCTTATATTCATCAACGACCTCTTGAATCGGACTTCGACAGCAACCTCTGTCATTCATACTCATTCAATCATAGACCTAGTCGCCAAGAAATTGAGAACAAAAGGCGATCGATGGATGAGTCACTTAGCCAGGATTTGCTGGCCATTTCTGAATGGGGTCGAGTAAATAGGGTAGATTTTAATGCACGTAAGACCCAGTGCTCCTTGTTGTCTCACAAGCGATTCACTGATTCATCGATGTCGTCGACAAAACATGTATTTGATGTGTCGAAAGAAGCGTTCAAATGTTTAGGGTTTTTAAAATGATGTAAGAAATGTTTCACACCATCTGATTTTGTCAATATCTACACTACCTACATCAGTCCAACTCCCATATATGGTCGGGTGCTCCAGCTTCATCACTAGAGCTACTTGACCGTGTCCAGAGGAGGGCGATGGTGCTGACAGGTGACAGTAGGATATCCAATTCGATTGTCTCCCTTAAACACCGTCGTAATGTTGGTTGTGTGTCTTTGTTCCAATGATACTTTCCTGGTGTTTGTTCTTCGGAAATTCGTGATCTTATAACGCCCGTGAGGCCGTGATCGGTAGAGATACGCGACTCTCCAGGAACGCTCACCCATTTGTTGTCGATTGGACAACCGGCCGCAATACACAGAATTTACAGAATAAATTCGTTCTTCACCCGTACTATCCGTATGTGGAATCGACCTCCGGCAAATATCTTTCCCTCCAATTACGACATTCAGAGATTCAAAACAGATGTCAACAGACACTACTCCCTCTTTCCTCCTTCCAATACCTGATCTTCTTTCCACCAACGCAATGCACTGCATTTATAGGGGACATTCACTGAGTGTTGGTCTAGTGAAAAAATACAGGCCGCAATTATAGTCCGATTTTAACAAAAATTGGCACAAGTAAGTTTATTGGATCAAGGACGAATGCTGTTTAATTTGAAGCAATTCGGTTCAGATTTAGAAATAGCCCCTATACAAATATTGCTTCCGCTCTAGAAACCACATATTGTACTCGATTTTCTTCAAATTTGGTACAACACCTTATAATCTAAATAAAAACACCTGTGGTGAAAGCGGTTAAGATCGGTCCAGATTTAAATGTAGCCCCATATAAATTTCTCTCCCGATTTAACTTTTTTCGCTCTAGAAACCACATATTTTACCCGATTTTCTTCAAATTTGGCTCAACACCATATATTCCAACTAGAAACACCTGACAAGAAAGTGGATAAGATCGGTTCCGATTTAGATATAGCCCCCATACAAATGTCGCTCCCGATTTGACTTCTTCCAATCTAGAAACCACATATTGTACCCAATTTTCTTTAAATTTCGCACAACATCTTATTCCAACTAAAAAGACCTGTGTTTAAAGTGGATCTTATCCGATTTAGATATAGCCCCCATACAGTCTAGAAACCACATAATGTTACCGATTTTCTTTAAATTTTGCATAATCCAAGTAAAAAGACCTATGCTGAAAGTGAGTAAGATCGGTTCAAATTTAGATATAGCCCCCGTACAAATGTTTCTCCCAAATGTTTAACCGATGATGATCAAACTTTACATATTACATCTCATGCATGTTTATGCATGGTAAAAGCGGGTCACATTGTTCCAGGTTTTAATATACCCCCATACAAATGTCCTTTCCGATGTAACATTTTTGTCAAACACAATAATTAAATAATTTAAATAATTATGCAGAACGCGGTATATATTACTTGAAACATATATTGTGAGAGGGGGTCACAATGGTACATGATTAGGCCCCATACAAAAAATACTGTTTACGAAGACAGACTGAATTTAATGATTCAGTGGCTACAGCCATGTGCTTGGTACTAATTTCATACCGCTTTGATCCTAAAGGTTTGAGTACCGAAATGCATCTTTATTTTTCGCATCTAGACAGTCAGAGCATTGTATACACCGAATTTCACTATTCTAACTGTAACCGTTCGGTTGGTACCAATTTTATCCCTTTTGTCCCATTTTCTGCCTAAAAGTACAAATTTCGAAAATTTCCTTTATGTTTCCCGTCTACACAGTCAGATAAATGCATACACCGAATTTCTAAACTTTAACTTCAGTGGTTTGGTTGTTACCACTTTTATCCCTCGTTTCCAAATGTATCCCTTAAAAGTACGAATTTTAAAAAATTCCTCTATTTAACGTATCTACGCAGTTAGAGGGATGTACATTCCAAATTTCATGTTTCTAGTTATTGTCGTATAATTGGTACCATTTTTATCCCTTTTTCTCCCATTTCGCCCCCTAAAACGTGTATTTACTTTGTCATGCTTTCAAGCTACAAGTGGAATGTACGCAACAAATTTCAAATGTATAAAAAATAGAAATTTAAAAAAAATAAATGCTTAAATTATCTAAATATTACTGGGTATTTTCAGTCCTTGTTAGGGCCGAATCATTCTCTCTGGGCCTCTGCAACCGTAAGAGACATTTGGGGAAAATTTGAACCTCCTAGCTCATTTCGTTCGGCAGCTAGCGTGCTTTCAACAGATAGACAGACGGACATGGCTAGATCGTCTTAGAATTTTACCACGACCCAGAATATATATGGGCATTCCACGACAAATCGGAGAAATCAGAAAAAAGAAATATTTTTGATTTCCTCCATTTTTTTATATATATTTAGTACCCACTAAAAAATACCCCCTGGCATACATTGAGTTTTTTCTGATTACTCGTTAAAAAGATATAGCTTTTTTAAAAATCGTTAAATAGTATATCTTTTTTCAGTCTTTTGCTAATAACTTCATCAATAATGGCCCGAATTGGATATTCTTTTTTTTAGTATTTTTGTTTTTTTTTTGAAGTACTTTTCAGAAAAAATAATGAAAAAAATATTCAAAATGTTTTTATATACAAATTTTGATTTTTTAAATGAAAACTTCATTTTTTACTTGTTTGTACTCTTCGATTTTCTCGATTTTTTTTATTTAAACATCTATTTATTCTGTAAATTTTGAGACTTGATTGAAAGTGGGCCTAAAAAATTACTATGTTTTTCAATTTTTTAAAAATTTGGTAAACCAAAAATAAATTTAAACTTTATTTTTTTAATTGTTAGTACTCTTCGATTTTCTAGAAAAATTTTTTATTTAAACATCTATTTATTGTACATTTTGAGGCTTGGTTGAAAGTGGGCCTATAAAAATTACTATGTTTTTTACTTTTTTCGTGTTTTCAAATTTTCAAAAAATTGAAAAATGGGAAACAATTAAAAAACATAGTAATTTTTATAGGCCCACTTTCAACCATGCCTCAAAATGTACAATAAATAGATGTTGAAATAAAAATTTTTTCTAGAAAATCGAAGAGTACTAACAATTAAAAAAATAAAGTTTAAATTTATTTTTGGTTATTTGTAAGGGGTGAAATGGGCCAAAATGGGATAAAAATGGTACCTATTAAACGACAACAGCTATAAACACAAAAGTTGTTCCTTTAATTGAGTAGACACGTAAATTAGCACATTTAACGAGCAAAATTGGAATAGAGGGATAAAAATGGTACCAAACAAATGACTGCATCTAGAATAAAGAAATTCGGTGTGTACATTCCTCTGATTGCGTAGACACGTCAAATAAACGGATTTTTCGAAATATGTACTTTAAGGGGAGTAAAATGAAAAGGGTAAAATGAAGGGGATAAAAATAGTACCAAGCAAATTACCGCAGCTACATAGTAATTTTTATAGGCCCACTTTCAACCATGCCTCAAAATGTACAATAAATAGATGTTTAAATAAAAATTTCTTATAGAAAATCGAAGAGTACTAACAATTAAAAAAATAAAGTTTAAATTTATTTTTGGTTTTCCAAATTTTCAAAAATTTGAAAAACATAGTAATTTTTATAGGCCCACTTTCAACCAAGTCTCAGAATTTACAGAATAAATAGATGTTTAAATAAAATAAAAATTCGAGAAAATCGAAGAGTACAAACAAGTAAAAAATGAAGTTTTCATTTAAAAAATCAAAATTTGTATATAAAACATTGTGAATATTTTTTCAGTATTTTTTCTGAAAAGTACTTCAAAAAACAAAAATACTAAAAAAAAGAATATCCAATTCGGACCATTATTGACGAAGTTATGAGCAAAAGACTGAAAAAAGAACTACTATTTAACGATTTTTAAAAAAGCTATATATTTTTAACGAGTAATCAGAAAAAACTAAAAGTAAGCCAGGGGGTGTTTTTTAGTGGGTACTAAAAAATTTAAAAAAATTAAGGAAATCAAAAATATTTTTTTTCTGGTCTGTCCGATTTGTCGTGAAATGCCCCATATATTTTGTGGGGTCAGGGAAATGTATAAATAGAATTTCACAATTCTACCTGTCTAGCCGTTTCCGTGGTACCATTTTAATCACCTTTCTCTCAGTTTTCCCTAAAAGTACAATTTTCCAATAAGTCCTTTCCGCAGCGCGTCTACACAATCACAGGAATGTACATTTGGTCAGCACCAAATTTATCCCTTTTGGCCATTTCGAACCCAAAAGAATTGAGTACCGAAAGACCGCATAATATTTCGAGTCTACGTATGCAGAGGGTATATCGCTGATTTTCATTATTCTGCTGTAGCAGTTTGATTGGTACCAATTTTACCCCTTTTCTCCCCCATTCCGCATAAAAGTACAAATTGCTTGCACGTTTATACAGTCATACGAATGTACATACCGAATTTATTTACTCTGGCTGCAGCCATTTGGTCGGTACAAATTTTATCCCTTTTTCACATATCCCCCTTAAAAGTGCGAATTTCGAAAATCAATTTATTTTATATGTACATGCGATTAGAGGGATGTACACACTGGATTGCTGTTTACTAGCTATTGCCCTTTCACTGGTACCATTTTTATCCCTTTTTGCTCCATTTCATCGCCTAAAAGTATGGATCACTCTATGGTGCGCGGTTCATGCCATAAAAGGGTTGTATTTACCAAGTACCAGGTAAATACAAAGCTGCAATACAATTATTATTCCAGTCGTAGCTGATTGGTTGGTACTATTTTGATCCCTCTGTTACCATTTTACTCCTTAAAAGTACGAAATTAGAAAAAATAAAAAATGTATTCAATTAGAGGAATGTAAAGGAAATTTATTTTTAAGCACGTTTTTTCTGCAATTATTTTTCTGGGTCTAGCTCATTTGTTATGTTGTTACACTCACCCTACACCCCATCCTGGTGTAGGGTATAATTAAATGTCTTTACCACGTTCCAAGTTAATTTCAAATATGTGCGTGCACAATGTGGTCGGCTTCAACTAGAATTTCTAATTATAATCCTTGGCTTATCAAATGTTTATTATTATTTTTTGCCAACTTACTGGCGCATTAAAGTATTTCCTTAAATAAGCTTTTCGATGGATATTTATTTACGTCATTTCATCAGCGAAATATGGTGACTACAGTACATTTATCCTTTCTTAGTGTCCCCATACGAACTTCGAGGCTACATTTAGTTTTATTAGTTTTTTTTGTTCCTTTTGTTTTTACGACCGCACTGTGGCATTAACTTTTCTTCCTTGACTCACTCTCTCTCTCTCTCAGCCACTCACTCACCCGAGTGGAGCGTGTAGAGCAAATTATTTTAATGTGCAGGGGACTTTCACTACACATTTTCAGTTAATTATTTAAATTACAATGACATTAGCCACAACCAAGAGAAAAAGAAAAACGACAAAACATGAAATACACAATTCACCCGCCGCCATTAAGAAATTACGATTAAATTGAAAAACAGAATTCTTTGTTGTTTTTTTGTTGTTCTCCTTCAAGAATGTTATAAATTTTTGAGTACCACGTTTGTCAACCTTGTTACGTAGGACACGAATGACACATTGAACATGGGTCTACTTCGGTCATTCCTTGTGAACGCCATCACCTGGTTTGTGTAGAATTCCGGAAATCATGACCCCACCACTCTTTACACAACTGGTGCCGTGCAAAAGGACTTTACTGTGGCTGTGTATAAGCATAAACCAAAAAAAAAAGCTTATGGCTTCTAAGCTAATGAATTGAATGAAAAACAGTTTGTCAATGGACACCAATGTACAGTGTTTTTTTAGACGATTCGGCCATATCATTTCACTTGATAGAATTTTAATGAAATTGTGTCAGGAATAAGTCTAACAGTTGCAGATCGATTGGTATTGAAAATGGACTTACTCGGTATAGAGGGAAAAATGTATCCCTAAAAACGACATGAAACAACCCTAATATCTGCTAATGTTTCCTGTATTTAAAATTGTTTTTCGAATATGTCTGCTTATGTTTATATGATATTTGGTATTGTATAAATGAAACGAAAGCGAGTCTTATTTGTAAGGGGTGAAATGGGCCAAAATGGGATAAAAATGGTACCTATTAAACGACAACAGCTATAAACACAAAATTCGGTGTGTACGTTCCATTAATTGAGTAGACACGTAAAAAACTGTTTTTTTCCAAATTAGCACATTTAAGGAGCAAAATTGGAATAGAGGGATAAAAATGGTACCAACCAAATGACTGCATCTAGAATAAAGAAATGCGGTGTGTACATTCCTCTGATTGCGTAGACACGTCAAATAAACGGATTTTTCGAAATATGTACTTTTAGGGGAGTAAAATGAAAAGGGCAAAACGAAGGGGATAAAAATAGTACCAAGCAAATTACCGCAGCTAGAGTTATCCTTTGATATTTGGTAAGTTCAATATTTTTATAGCGTGAACGAACACCATAAAGTGGTCCATACTTTTAGGGGGTGAAATGGGACAAAACGAATAGCACACTGAAATTCGGTGTTTACATCTCTCTAACCGCATAAAAACATAACAAATTTCGAAATTCGTACATTTAAGGGGGGGAAATGTGGAAAAAGGGATAAAATTAGTACCGACCAGACTACAAGGCTGTAGCTAAAATAATGAAATTCGGTGTGTACATTCCTCTGATTGCGTAGACACGTAAAATAAACGGATTTTTCAAAATATGTACTTTAAGGGGAGTAAAATGAAAAAAGGGGATAAAAATAGTACCAACCAAATTACCGCAGCTAGAGTTATCCTTTGATATTTGGCAAGTTCAATCTTTTTATAGCGTGAACGAACACCATAAAGTGGTGCATACTTTTAGGGGGTGAAATGGGACAAAACGGGATAAAAATGGTACTAGTGAAACGAAACGAAAATAACGAAATTCGCTATGTACAATTGTATGACTGTAAAGATGTGCAAAGTCAAGGAAATTTTGAAAATTTCTACTTTTATAGGGAAACGTGGAGAAAGGGCGATACAATTGGTACAAATCAAACCGTTGCACAGTGGTTCTGCCTAGGGTATCCAAACGATTAAATTTTGTTCGATTAATCGAATAATTGTTTTCAAATATTTGTTCGAATAATGTGAAAATCATGATTTCCAAATAAGAAATAATTGGAATAAATTGACCAAAATAATCGATTAATCGATATTATAAGTTTGTATTAAAATACTGAAATTAATATTATAAATTAATTTAGAATAATCCGTTGGCATTATTTTGCGATGAATAGCGGAACAAGTGCTTTGAATAGGTTCAACCACGATATAAACACTCTAAAAGAATTAAATCATAAATTTGTGCGAAATCCAGAATGCATCATGCAGGTAATATGCGCTTGGATTGTTATTTCCATCGACTACATACAGACTGCTCTTTCAATTTATTCTGAACTTCGAAGTTAAACCGAAGTATATTCTTCTTCATATAAGAAGAAAATATATAGCACAATCGTTCCGAAATATTATATCACATAGATGTAGAAATAGAGACAGCATAGCAACGGACTGACCGAAAGTCTTGTTTTTGCAGATTTTATTTCGAAACGAATTTACACATAAATATGGAACAGTTGAATTACATTTTTCTTGGCTATTTAGCTCTTATTAAATAAGTTTTGATAAGTTGAACAATTATTCGTTTAATCGGTTAATCGAGTCCTTTATTCGATTAATTGAAAATTCTTTGTTTTCGAATCGAATATATTTAAAGTTCGAATAATTGGATATCACAGTTCCGCATATACGACCAAAATAAACAAATGAGGAAGGTTAAAGTCGGGCGTGGCCGACTATATTATACCCTACACCTAGTCAATATACCCTGTAGTGTAGGGTGTAAGAAGGTCGTTACATTTGAACCTGGTTTATATATGCTACAAATTTCATACTTTTACTGTATTTGTAAGAAAATTTGAACACAAAATTTGAATGGGAGCTATATATAAATCTGAACCGATTCGACCCACTTTCGCCATGGATGTTTGTAGTTGAAATATGAGCAGGTTTGCCAAATTTTAAGCAAATCTGTTCAAAGATGCTATTTTTAGAGCGGAAGTAATCAATTCAGTGTCGAAATTTGTATTGGAGCTATATATATATATCTGAACCGATCTCGCCCATTTTTACCAGAACTATTTCTAGTTGAAATATAAGTAGTTTTGCAAATTTTAAGAAAATCTGCTAAAATATGTGGTTTCTAGAGCGGAAAGAGTCAAATAATAGGAGACATTTGTATGGGAGCTATATATAAATCTGAACCGATCTGGCCTACTGTTACCAGAGCTATTTCTATTTAAAATATATGACGTTTTGCTAAATTTGAAGAAAATCTGTTGAAATATGTGGTTTCTAGAGCGGAAAAAGTAAAATCGGAAGCAAAATTTGTATGGGAGCTATATCTAAATCTTAACAGATTTGCTTCAAATTAAATAGCTTTCGTCCTTATCCCAGAAAACTTCGTTGTGCAAAGTTTCGTTTAGTTCTAACCACAATTGATTACAAAAATCGACTCAAAAAGTGATTCTAAGTCGATCGGTATAATAAACGATGGGTCTATCTCGTTTTCTTTTGGGTGTTACAAACAAACGCACAAAGACACAAAGACCCTGTGGTGTAGGGTATAAAAATATCATAACTTTCCTAATATTTTACTGCGCTCGACAATATATGGTGGAGGGTATTTAACAAGGTCCCATAATTATACACGGACAATATGAAACCATGGACCCATAATGTCGACGTTTATATTAGGTGTTTCTATGTGAAATAAGCCATTGACAATTTAATCAAGTTCCAATATAATTCGATACATATTTTTATGGGGACTCTATGGTCGCCATTCTTTAATTTTATTATTGGTATTCCGAGGTAAAATGTGGATTCTGCAGCGGCAATATGAGTTAAGTATTCTTAGTTGATATATAACATGCTCTGGAAAATATTATCGAGATCAGATGTCAAATGTGGATTCCAGAACAGGTTTAGAGTAAATAGGAAGGATATTTGTATCGGTACTATATTTGATTAATCCCATGTGAAATGGAACAGTAATATTCCTTGTGTTCATCGATTTAATACAAATAAATTTTTGTCATTCTATAAAGCGAAGAAAGCTTAGCGATTATAAAAAATAAGAAATTGTAGGTGGTGGATTGCAAATGACAAATTTTATCACAAGTAATTTTAAAAAGTCATATCTTCTTCTTCAACAAATATTTTGCATCTAGCTGAATAGAAATCTTAAAAAATATATATATATAATTAAAAAATTCTAAGACCATGAAAGCATGCTAGCATCTAAACGAAAGGAGCTTCATAAATGTATCCTATACGACCACAAGTCCGGTTGGGGTTGCAAATGGGAGAAATCGGTTCAAAGGGAAACATTTTTCCTTCACAAGGAATCAAAATACCCATAACAACCCCTAATATTGTGGAGTACTTAAGCATGTTTTTCAATATGTCAAATTGTACCAACCAAATAACCGCAGAAATGCGGAGTATGCATTCCTCTGAATGCGTAGACAAGAAAAATAAAAAAAAAGTTTTGCCAAATTCGCTACAGCTAGAATGATGGTATTCGGTGTGTACATCCCACTAATTAAGTTGACACGTAAAATAAAGAGATTTTCGAAAGTCGTAATTTTGAAGGGTGTAAATGGAGATAAAAATGGTATAAACCAAATAGCCGTAAATAGAATCACGGAATTCGGTGTATATATTCCTCTGACTGCATAGACACGCTAAATAAGAAGATTTTTCCTAATTCGTACTTTTTTACGTTTACTGCAAAAATTGATTGAAAATTGTTGAATCATGAATTTAGGTTATCTTGCATTGTGTACGTGAGAGATAATGGATTTACAAAATTTGGTCTTTTGGAATTAAAATACGATGGAAAGACAACCAACTGTACCACACACTATCTACCAATATTTATGATATTTAAGCTTTTTGAAGATTGCTGTCTTATATTAACTTTTTGAATTGACTTATAAGCGTGGTTTGAAATAATAAAATTTAATATTTATTTATAAAATTATTTTTTCAATATTTATACACTTCACGAGAGTATTATGGCTTTGTGCATTTGTTTGTAACACCCAAAAAGGAACCTAGATGGACCCATTGTTAATTATACCGATCGATTTAGAATCACTTTTTTAATCGATTTAGCAATGTCCGTCTGTCTGTCGATTCAGGTCGAAATTGTAGACAGAACCAAACGAAACATTGCACAACGAAGTTTTTTGGGATAAGGGCGAACGCTATTTACTTCGAAGAAAATCGGTTCAGAATTATATATAGCTCCCATACAAATTTTGCTTCCGATTTTACTTTTTCCGCTCTAGAAACCACATATTTCAACATATTTTCCTCCAATTTTGCAAAACTAGAAACAGCTCTGGTAAATATAGGATAGATCGGTTCCCATACAAATGTGTCATCCGATTTGACTATTTCAGCTCTAGAAACCACAAACTTTGACAGATTTTCTTCAAATTTGGAAAAACTGCTTATATTTCAACTAGAAACAGCTGTGGTAAAAATAGGATAGATCGGTTCAGATTTATATATAGCTCCCATACAAATGTCTCCTCCGATTTGACTCTTTCCGCTCTAGAAACCACAAACTTTGACCGATTTTCTTCACATTTGGCAAAACAGCTTATATTTCAACTAAAAACAGCTCTTTATTTTTCCACCGAAGGACAAACACAAATCATACTTTTATAAAAAAATCGACAACGTTGTTACCTCTAAGGGAACTACTACTTTTAGAGGATGTACTGACTTATCCCACTTTAAATCTTCTCAAAATTGAAAAAATTTAACACACAAAATTTTTATTTTTTTTCGCAAAAGTTATATGTATATCCTCACCAAAAATGAAAGAAATAACAAAACATTTTATTTCTAAAAAAAAAAAAATAAAATATTTATTTTAGTTTTGTATTTTTTTTGGTCTGTAATCAATATTTGATTTGAACTGGGATATTGTCCTGGCTCAAGACCATTTTGCATCTATATTTAATAGAATGCAAATTTATTTACAAATGGCATGGTGACATTTATTACTTGGCTGCAGACTACCACGATCATGATTTCGACCATGTCTAAAGGTTTCATTCAGGTGGCTTCGCAGCTACTTTTCAACATCAAACCCGGCCTCTATAAGGAGATGATTTTCACAAACGAACGAGAATCACAACTCACTTGCCGAATTTGCGTTTAAAAAATCGCACCAAGTAATAAAACACACATGCCATCTTACAAGCATCTCATTGAGTTGCATATGTAAGGATGTGTATATGCAGGTATAGTTACCCAGCAATACTTCTGCCGTGCCAACGCTCATTTGTTTTAGTTTTTTCGTTTGCATTTTTTTTTGGTCTGTAATCAATATTTGATTTGAACTGGGATATTGTCCTGGCTCAAGACCATTTTGCTTCTATATTTAATAGAATGCAAATTTATTTACAAATGGCATGGTGACATTTATTATTATTTTCAGGTTCTTCGTCTAGAAACTTTATATTGAAATTATTTTTTACTTTTCATTTATCTGAATCACCTAAAATGGACATTATAAATGAAAAAAATGTTTGTTTACATCACCACACATCAATGTCAGTGGATTTAGTTTGACTTAGACCACTAAACGCCGTATATTTCAACTAGAAACAGCTCTGGTAAATATAGGATAGATCGGTTCCCATACAAATGTCTCATCCGATTTGACTCTTTCAGCTCTAGAAACCAGAAACTTTGACAGATTTGCTTCAAATTTGGCAAAACAGCTTATATTTGAACTAAAACAGCTCTGGTGAAAATAGGATAGATCGGTACAGATTTATATATAGCTCCATTACAAATTCCGATACTGAATTGATTATTTCCGCTCTAGAAATAGCATTTTTGTACAGATTTTCTTCCAATTCGGCATATTAGCTAATGTTGCAAATAGAAATTACTATAGCGAAAGTGGGTCACATCGGTTCAGATTATATATAGCTGCCGATTTGATTCTTTCCGCTTTAGAAACCACATATTTAACACTCCATAAAATTTGGGAAAACGTCTAATATTTCAACTAGAAAACCTTTGCCAAACATGGGTCACATCGGTTCAGATTTGTATATAGCTCCCATTCAAAGTTTGTGTTCAAATTTTCTTACAAATACAGATAGAATTATGGAATTTTTTAGTAGATTTTCCTATTATAGCTGCATCGTATATCACCCGGTTCAAATGCAATGACCTTTTTATATCCTACACCATGGGATATAATGACTAAGTGCAGGGTATCATATAGTCGGACACGCCCGTCTTTAACCTTCCTTACTTGTTTTTGTATAAGCTGGTGAGTAATTTTGCAATATAAACGTGAATAGCTTTATTTGCAACATTGGTGTCTTCGGTGACTCCCAAAAATTTGACGTAGAACATTTTAATCCTTTAATGTCATTTTTGAAAGGGTCAAATTGACCCATAAAGGGAGGAGCTAAAGAGATATCTTCTACAAAAATGATCCCCATAAAATTCCGCTATATAGTTCTGACAATAAGAATTCTCTAAGACATTAACTTAAAAAATTTTGTTGGCTTAGTTAATGCTCACTTTGAACAAAAAATTAAAATTTTGACCCGCTGTAAAAAGAAACTCTGAACTTAAAAATTATCTACTTAACATGCTCTTTCAGAATTATTGGGTCGCTAGTCTGTTCCAAAAATGCTGTTGGATAGTGTAATTATATTCTTCAAAAATGTTAAGACCTTTTAAACCCAAACTACATCAGACTATAAAAAGCTTTTTTAATCTCGCATGGCAAAAATCTAAATATGTTGTTTCAATTTATTCAATGTTATGGCAGTTTTATTTTACCCAAACAAATCTCTGACCCACACGACTAATACGATCAGTTTTTGGCAATGGATTCAATTACGCTCTACAACTGCAAATAAATAAGGTCTGGGTAAAGTCGAGCATAGCCAGCTATTTGTTATCTTCATATATGTAGGCTCTATATCGACGAATCACATACAAATGTACGTAAATGCCGCCAATGATCTGCTTTCCTACCCATCTCTCTGGGTGGATGAGTTAGATTGGAGGATGGCGTGAGAAACTGGTTATTTGTTGCTTTTGTTTTTCTTTTCTTCGTTTTCCAAGTTCCAAGAAAACGCCTGAAATATTCGATGGTTGTACAAATCATTCCATTCGTATTTCATGCACGTCCATGGGAAAAGGGAGTAGAGCGAAGGATGGAAACTTAAAGATGTCTTTGCATTGCATCTTGTTAACAGTTTCCATTAGAGTGATGTTGCTCATGCTGAGACTGCCGTTTGTTTGTGTTTTTTTTTTGCTTGCACGCACACACACACTCTGCTCGAACATGTGTACGGAGAACGTGCGCTAAGCAAAATATCTATGGTATGTCTGTCTGTGTTTGAACTTTAACACTGCTCGGCACACTCTTGCTTTCGCACTACCCGTCCATGGATGGAATGGCAACCATGTTCCACTTCAAATGTATTCTCGTTGCAGTCACAGCAGCTGCATCAGAATTTTGCACACACAACCCTATCGTTTGTCGCTGCTTTGGCATGGTGTTGACTTTCATTTCCTCATCTTCAGATGGTCTGTTTATCTGTTTCCTTTTTGCTCAGATTAAGAATTGGATGCGAGGACCATGACGCAAGTTTTCCAAAGAAATGGACATGTTGTGCTTTCAATATAGATGTCATTGTTTTTCCATAAATTTTCCATAAGTACGTCTAAGTCGTAGATCGGTTGGGATTGAAACTGGGCGAAATCGACCCAAAGAAAAAAAATGTTCCCTCACAAGGACTAAAAATACCCATAATAACCCCTAATATTTTTGAGTTCTTATACAATCCACGAGAGTATTATGTGTTTGTGCATCTGTTTGTAACACCCAAAAGGAAGCGAGATAAACCCATTGTTAATTATACCGATCGACTTAGAATCACTTTTTGAATCGACGAACACTATTTAATTTGAGGCATATCGGTTCAGATTTAGATATAGCCCCATACAAAAGTCGCTCCCGATTTGACATTTTCCGCTCTAAAAACCACATATTGAACCCGATATTCTGTAAATTTGGCACAACATCTTATAATCCAACTATAAACACCTATGCTGAAATTGGGTAAGATCGGTTCAGATTTAGATATAGCCCCCATACAAATGTCGGTCCCGATTTGACATTTTCCGCTGTAGAAACGACATTGTACCCGATTTTCTTTAAATTTGGCACAACATTTTATAATCCAACTAGAAACACCTATGCAAAAATTGGGTAAGATCGGTTCAGATTTAGATATAGCCCCTATGCAAATGTCGCTCCCGATTTGACTTTTGCCGCTTTAGAAAGCACATATTGTACTCGATTTATTTTAAATTTGGCACAACAGCTTATAATCCAAGTAAAAAACCTATGGTGAAAGTGGCTAAGATCGGTTCAGATTTAGATATAGCGCAAAGACAAATGTTGCTCCCAAATGTTTAACCGATTTTGGCCAAACTATGCATATTATATTTCACTTATTTCGTTCCAGATTTCGATTTTTCCAAATTCGTACTCTTTACTTTTGCACTATGTACGTGAGATAGTGGATTTTCAAAATTTGAACTTTTGGAATTAAAATATACCCTACAAACATTTGGACGATATATCACCAATAAGATATTGCGGCAATATCTTCCATTTATCATTTTGAAGAAATTCATAAAAATATTTTTTTGCTTATCACACTTTTATCATTTTGAAGAAACATTGGCGATATCGATTTTGTTGTTATTGTTCGTTTGAATGTTTCGGAAATAATAAAAGAAAATTTCACTTTCATTGGAAATCCGTGTTTTTTATTTTCATATTTTGTTGGTGCATTGTAAAATGAACTAGCACGCTCGCTATAAGTAAAAGAGAAGCTGTAAGTTGAAGTTCTACATGAAATCAGTAGCAAGTGATGAAAGTGTGAAGTGTGATTTTTCAAAACGAATTGGAGCAGTGCCATGCAGTTTTGATAAGACGCACTCTCAAAAAGCTTGGTCAGCAAATTTACTTGGATGGGAACCAAGGAGAAGCCATCGGTTCAAAATTATATAATTTCTGCATTTAATGGTATGTAAGCGGATTTATGATAATATAGCTTGTATTATATGCATTTTATTTGTTTTATTTTTAGGTATATGTTTTGGTTCTTTTCTAAACCCAAGTGCTAATTTATTAACCAGAAACATTTTTAACATGCGAAAGACCGATATAATAAATAACCTAAGGCGAAAACAGCTGTGGTAATACAAGCTTGCTATCTGTATTATTTTCTCTGATGTCCATATATTTTTAATTTCTAACTATAAGTTGTTTTGAAAGTTTGTGAATGTATTCTTTTCATAAAAATATTGTATACGTATTTTTGGAAAAAAATTACAAATTTTTTCCTCACGAATTATTATCAATTTAAGAGTGAAAAAGATACATTCAATCGCCTGTAACTGAAACCTGAAATACTTGATCGATTTTAATGTACTATACTTTGTTTTGAAGGCAATTTCGATTAATTTTAGAACATTGAAGTGGGATGGTATAGCCGCGTTATAGTTTTTAAAGTTTTTACAATTGTTTTCTTTATTTTAATTTTATTATAAGTTTCGAAATGATTACATTAATCCATTTTTTGAAACTTTAAAGTTGAGTATTATGTCTTTGTGCATTTGTTTGTAACACCCAAAAGGAAGGGAGACATTGTTAATTATACCGATCGGCTTAGAATCACTTTCGATTTAGAAATGTCCGTCTGTCTGTCTGTCTGTCCGTCTGTCCATCTATTGTTGTAATCACGATACAGGCCAGCACTAAACGAAACTTTGCACAACGAAGAGTTTCGGGACAAGGACGAACGCTATTTAATTTGAAGAAAATCGGTTCCGTTTTAGATATAGCCCCCATACACTCCCGATTTGACTCTTTTCACTGCAGATATCACATATTTAATTTTTTTTTCAAAATTGGTGAAACATCTTATAGTTCAACTAGAAACACCTGTGGTAAAAATGTGTTAGATCGGTTCAGATTTATATATAGCTCCCATACAAATTTCGCTCCCAACTTGAATTTTTCCGCTCTAGAATCCACATATTTTAACAGATTTTCTTCAAAATTCGCAAAACGCCTTATATTTCAACTGCAAACACCTGTGGTAAAAATGTGTTAGATCGGTTCAGATTTATATATAGTTCCCATACAAATTCCGTTCCCAATTTGAATTTTTCCGCTCTAGAATCCACATATTTTAACATATTTGTTTCAAAATTGACAAAACATCTTATGTTTAAACTAGGAATGCCTATGGTGATAATAAGTCAGATCGGTTCAGAATTATATATATATCTCTCCCATTCAAATTTCGCTCCAGATTTGACTTTTCTGCTCTAGAAACCACATATTTTAACAGATCTTCTTCAAGTCTTGCAAAATATCTTATATTTCGCATATTTTCATAGAAACACCCACGGTGAAAATGGGTCACATCGGTTCAGATTTACATATAGCTCTCATACAAATTTCGTTCCCCCAGAAACCGCGTATTTTCAAAGAATTTCTTAAAATTGAGCATAACACGTTATACTTCAACTGGAAGAACTTATTGTGAAATTGAGTGAAGTGACTCATTCCATGTTTGGATACAGCCCCGAAACAAATATTATTCTCGATTTGACAAATTGGACCAGGTCATATTAACCTGTGATTAGGAAACATACAAAAATTTTTCACGTTTTCACATTTTTACCGAATTGAATTGTATTCGGATAGAAAGTGGAGTATATCATATAGTCGGCTGATTGTGCAATCGCACTCAACAAAAAATAAAATTTTTCATCAACTTTCTACTATCGTCGTCCGTATGCTATACTCCACTTTGGGTGTTTTGGAGATATGGATGGGGTTCTAGGCTTTGAAACCTGCTCTTTCAGAATATGAGGCCAATTCTATAAATTATAAAATAAAAAAAGTTCCCGAAAATACGTCGTTGTCATCAGAATTTCACTAAAATAACAATATTAATTTTTAGGTGTTTGTCTTGGCTCAAATTCGGGACTTGATTTTAAGTGCTTCCGACTATAGATTGATGTATGCATCAGAAACACCATAATTTTTACAAAGGAAAAAATTGCCTGCTCTTGTGGTCCAGGTGTCATATCTGATAAATATTTTTCTTAGTTTTTCATTTCCTCAACCTGTTACCCCTTAAATGGACTACATAGTTCCAAAGAATGAATTTTTATAATTATTTTAAATGCTTACTTACACTCTATGATATCGGTAAAAGCGTCAAATTAAAGAGGATAATTTCTGTTTTGATTTATTCTGAGGCTCTTGTCATAAAGAACAAAAAATCTTCATCTTCAAGGTCAAAATGGCAACTGTCGTCGAATAGATCTTATAGGCTGTAGTGTGTGTAGATAGCGTATACGTGTTGTTGATTGAGGATAATATCACTCATACGCACTGTAGTCGGACTGACCATTAACAGAAACAGTCCTGCAATATATATTTTTCCTACCCAACACAGTGTTAGAAATCATTCCTAGGAGTTCATATGTTCTAGAAAGTTGTTTATTGAGATCTTAGGTACATTTTTGAAGTTGATTGTTCCTTGAACAGTTTGCTACGTATGGACCTGAACAGGGGAAAAAGTCTGAAACGTTTTAACATCATACCCACCTGCGACGAAGCCATCTGATGAAACCTTTGACAGGGTGGTGCTTATACAATATAATATATAATTGAACAAATACTTTTTCTTCATTAAAATGAGTCGTACGAACTATGGTAAGAAGGTTTTTATTATATGTTTAATACTTCATATAATTATAGAATTATTGCCTTTAAAATACGTAACTAAAAGTCGAACTTCGACCTATCATAGCTCCCACAAAAATAACTTAGTTTTCAAAATTCTTCTGAAGTTTTCTTGTCCAGACTGTTTTCGACTAAATTGCACTAAAAGATTTGTAAAATTCTTAAAAAAAAAATTCTCGATTTTGGCCGCAGCCGTGACAATGTGAGACATATTGTAAATCCTGCAAAATGGAATATTGTTATAGACGAAATGCTGTTATTGGTGCCGTATACGTAATACACATACGTTAGAAATAATATTAATCATACGTATAATTATTCAACGGACTAGGAAGGGAAATCATCCTTGGCGTATACATAATACACATATATTAGAGATAATATTAATCATTCGCTCAATTATCAAGTTGAAGTGGGAAGGCAAACCCTTCTACAATCAATTCAATGTGCTTAAATGTGTTTACAGTAGACATTAAAAAAGGAATTTTTATTGTGCGGCAATTGTATATATATAGACTTTGGGCACTTTGGACAGTTACAAAGCGGAAATGAGAGAGATTGAAAGGCCATGTTTTGAAAAACCTTGCTGGTTCTTGTTTCCTCCGTTAGGCATCAGACAAATTGTTTTCTTATTCAGAAAGGTTGTATCTATTGTCCATCTAAGGTCTATGATATGGGTGTTCTTTAAACGGGATGTATACAAGAAAAGGTCGGTCTACGTGTTATTATTTAATTATTTAATTTTTTTTCGAGCCCACCTAGGAACAGATACGTTTTATTATCGTATCACATGCAATACACCTCTGTGAACGTCTCGACAAGTACTACATTCATATATAAGCTGATGTATAATGTCATTATCTAATGCTGCGGAAAAATTAGATCAAAAACAATTTTTTCGTAATTATTTTTGCAATTATTTGATCAATTTGTGTTTTTGTCGTGCTGTTCCAGTATCGTTTTTATTATACAAATCAATTAGTAGTAAGAATATGACGAAAGATAAAATATTCGAATAAAAAATGTAGCCATGGAAATGATGGAAAATACCAACGAAATGTAGAATATAAAATATGGAATAAATAATCTTATATTTGCATACAACAACTGACCTTAAAAGCCCTAGGAAAATTCTGACCTTAAAAGCTCTAGGAAAATTCTAAAAATTAAAATTAAACCAAAGGTCGATAAATAATTTTATTTGAAAATTATTATATTTTTGATTTGAACTAGGGTATTGTTCTGGAACAAGACCATTTTTTTAATATATAATGGAATGCAAATTTATTAAAATAAATAAATGGTGACATTTATTACTTGGCTGCAGACAACCACTATCATGATTTCCATCCTGTCAAAGGTTTCTTCAGGTGGCTTCGCAGCGACTTTTTAAACAACATACACGGAATTTTTAAATTATTATTTCATTTTTTAATCGATGATAAACGGTTATTTTAACTTTAAAAATAACTTCAGATAAATATAGGCCCAATATTTGCATGCGCTTGCCATAAAACCATACATCCCTAAAGTATGCTTTAAATAAATTTTCCAAAATACATTAACAGAGAACAACGCGGAAAGTATTGCTTCATTTTTGACTTAGAAGATTTCACCATTTCAATAAATAAATCGATGTTTGCAGCCACAAGCTGAATATTTTTCAAATGAATAAATAAGACATAAGTTATGAAAAGGAAAGCAAAAACGTAACGTAACACTTTTTTAAATGCAAAACTCATATTTTCCACAAACTAAACGAAATTTCAATACGATACATGGTTTCCCATATGAATCCCAATAAAATAACCTCTATTATGATAACACTTTCAACCATTTTAGCATTTATGAAATTTAATTGCCTCCACAGTTCAATTTAGCCGCGATATCGACAAAATCTTTTAGAATATGCTTAATAGGAATATTCTTTGCAAAATTCAATCAGTAAAGTCGAGATTTGAGCGCATGAAATTTGGGAAATTTGGGTTCTGCCACTGTGCCCCCGGTTCTCGGATTGAAATTTAATTATTTTAAATATAATAAGGTGGAGGCAATACAAATTTTGTTTTTTTCTTCAAATATTATATTTTCCTCCGACAATGTTAAATACGTGAACTTTGGCTGCAGTCCCCACCCCCATTCCGTTGTGCACTTCACATCATTTTCTTTCATTTGATTGAAGTTTTACGACACGACAGAGGTTAAATACTTAAATATCTTAAGGATGTTGATCCTTTTAGCGTTATTTATTAGGTTTTCTCTTTCCATTCTTTTGGTTTTTGTAGATGCTGCAGTACGAAATTAATCAAGGTTAGAGTTTCTTTCTAAAATATTGAATTAACTTTGATTGCAAATGAATGCCGTTGCAAAAACTTGTCTATCTGTTATTCAAGGAAATTATTTTTGTTTTATTTTTTCATGCTAAAGAAAAATTTAAAAAATTAAAAATTTGTACATATTCGATATAAGAGACTTGACTTCTACTTGACTACTACACCATTTATGGTGTCCTTTGAATTACACCTGAAATTCAAAAATTTAAATTCAAAAATTCCATTTGAAATTCAAAAAATATCAATTGAAATTCCAAAATTACATTTGAAATTCAAAAAATATCAATTGAAATTCAAAAAATATCATTTGAAATTCAAAACTCTTCATTTGTAATTCAAAAGTCGTCATTTGTAATTCAAAAGACATCATTTGAAATTCAAAAGTTTTCATTTGAAATTCAAAAGTTTTCATTTGAAATTCAAAAATTATTCCATTTGAAATTCAAAAGATTCCATTTGTAATTCAAAAATGTAATCAAAATTATTTAAGAAAAATATATATTAGGTGGGGTAGCATTTATTTTTTTGCAAATTTGGATATTCTGCAGTTTTGAAAACAGATTTAATAAAATGATAAGCAACTAAGAATTATTATGATGTAAAATGTCGGTAATTTCGTATAAAGTTTATAACTTTCACCAGCTCAGATAGCATCTGCATATAATTTATAATGATTTGCATTTTACTTAGGGATTATTTGTGTGGGAGGTACAACAAATAATAACTATTCCAGGTATAAAGTGATTGCATTACAGGCATAAAGTGATTGTAAAACCCAATATTAAATTGTTACTGATCACTTTTATTTCAACAAAAGCTTATGCCAATTTGTCTTGCAATATCGCTCATATGAAAACATTACCAAAGATCAAATTTCAGAGTATTCCTATAGAAGTTATAAAATCTTTAAATTTAAATAGGCTAGAGTGATTTGCGTGGGAGGTACGTAAATCTGTTTTGTAAACAGCAGAATATTAAAATTTACAGAAATAAATAAATGCTACCCAAGCTAATGTATATTTTGCTTAAATAATTTTGTTTACCCTTTTTGAATTTCAAATGAAAACTTTTGAATTTCAAATGGTGTATTTTGAATTACTTATGACGAAATTTGAATTGCAAATGGCGAGTTTTGAATGTCAATTGACATTTTTTGAATTGCAAATGGAATTTTTGAATTTCAACCGGTGTCTTTTGGATTTCAAGTGATGTCTTTTGAATTACAATTGAAAAAGGTGTAGTCGCAGTTTCAAGTTATTGTGCAAATCGAAAGGACTCGATATGCCACATGACAAAAGTAAAGTAAAATTACTAAACACTAGGGTTTGGGGTTTCCCGGACTTTTTTCATTTCCCGGGAAAACGGGAATGAAAATTTTCATTCCCGGGAATCCCGGGAAAAATAATTTATTTTATGTATGTCCAATATGGTTAAAATATCAACATTTAGTAAAAGGTGTGATTTTTTAACCCATTAACGCCCACCGTACACGTCCGTATACACTATTGAAAGATTTTCGTACTTTTTGATAATTTTCAATATGAATGCAATAATAAGGCTGTTTTTCTTTAAGACTGGATAACTAAGCTGCGATAAGAAAAATCCAAATAAAATGTAAAAATTTCACTCAAAATAAAAACTTATTTTTTTTTAATTATCGCCAACAGCAATATAAATGTGTGTACGAAAACAAATTTTGAAAAAAATATTTTATATTAATAATATTGGACTTAGCCTGGATAATTATCCAGTATAAGTCAAATTTATGGTTATCGAGGCTAAGTCCAAAAAAGTCAACACAAAATAATTTTTTTGAAAATTTGTTTTGATACAAATATTTATATTGTAGTTGGCGATAATGTGAAAAAATAATTATAATTTTATTTTGAGCAAAAAAATAAATTTTTATTAACGTTTTTGTTATCGCAACTTGTTATCCCGGCTTAAAGAAAAACAGCCTTAATGATTAAACTATATGGCACAAGTGATCGAGAAGAATAAAACAAAATACTATTACTAATAATCTAAAACGAAATATTTTTTATTATTGTAGTTGTTATTACGAAAATAGTATAATAATATAAGAAATGAACGTATGAGTGTGAATGGCTTAAAATACTGACATATTACAAATTAAAAACGAATGTTTTTGGTCAAATATTTTAGAAATTATTTTTCATTTTACAAATATTTTACTCTAGACAAATAGTCAGATTTGAAGGAGTTATAATATTGGACATTGTAATCAAAAGTGAACTGATACGTACACTAGATTCAAAATAAAAAAAATGTTTACAGAAACAAAGAACCCGTGTGACTGAGATTGTTATGGCATCTTCAATTTAGAAAATTCAATCGTCTAGAATCTAGAGAGGAAACTATTTTACAGAAACAGGTGGAAAATATTCTAAATTGTGAATGCAATAGAAACATAAAAAATGTTAATTTTAATTAAATAAATTCATAACAAATATAAACATTGAAATAGTGCAGTCATTAGTTCTTACAAAGGGTAATTTAAATATATCGTAGGGTATATTTCTATTCATATTAGATTTTTCCTGAAAGGTTCCAGGTGTCAATTTTATTTTTATTCCTATTTTTAGATCATTTCTTAATGGTTTCATATGTAAAGTAAATTCGTCTTTGAGAAAATTTTCACCTTTTATTTCGTCAATTTTTTTGGGAAAACAAGAAATTTAATGTTAAACAAGATGGCACTATGTCAGCCATAGTATCAAATGGTCACTATTATTGTGTGTAATTTAAATATATGCATTTGAAATATATCTACAATTTCCCATTTATATAGTAGAACTTAATTAGTGCTCAAGATAAACAAAAAATATTTATTAATATTTCCCGTATTCCCGGGAAATTTTTTTAAATTTAAATTCCCGGACCCCAAACCCTACTGAACACTCCCCTAAAATGTCCTGGATTTCAAATAAAATCCTGGATGAATGCAAATTAAATTTTAGTTGGATTATTATTTTAAGTGGATATAAATAGTACAAATAAGACTGGTGTCGCTAGAATAATGGAAATATGTATATACTTCGCGCTAGCCACGTAGAATCGAAAAACAAAGTCATTTTTCTACATTTGTACCTTTTGAGGCAAGACGGGATAAAATTGGTACCATCCAAATTACTGCAGCCAGAATCAAAAAAATGCGGTGTATACCTCCCCCTAACTGTGAAGACGCGCAAAATAATGAACTTTTTCAATTTGTTTACTTTTATGGGGATAACGGGGGAAACGAATGAAAATGCCGCCAATAATCTCTGATATTTCCGATATTTAAGCACACTTTTTTGTAAGATTAGTGCCTTTTTGAATACACATGAAGTATTATATTATTCTAGTCCACAGTATTATTTATTAAACAAATGATATTTTTATTGGGAATGCCCTTGTTATCCACTAATTGAAACCAATGGAAAAGAATTGTATATTGTCAGACTTAGTCTACGGCAATATCCAATCATAATCGTACGGTAGGGTACTATCAATGATATCATATTTGCATGGTCGAGGTGCCTCGCCTTCTCATGATATAGCGAATTGAAGTAATATTTTGGAGAGATTCACAAACTTTGTGTTTTTTGATATATTTTTGCCATGCACTAATGTACATTCTTTTTAAAAAGCCAAAAATGTTCTAAAAAGGCAAGACATGTTGTTAATCCAGCAAAATGGACCGAATAGCCGAAATGATGTTATGATATGTCGTATACGTACTATATATATATAAGAGATAATAATAATCATTCGCACAGTTAGAAAACTGACTGGGCAGGGAAATCATCATTGGCGTATACGGAATATAAAGGGTGATTTTTTAGCTATTATCTTTTTGGCGACACTGGTTTAAACAGCTGACGCACGTCTCGTGTTTTGTTTCACTGTCAAACATCTTCACTTTGGTCAATAATTTAACCATGAATCGTCTTACAAACGAACAACGCTTACAAATTATTGAATTTTATTATCATAATGCGTGCTCTGTTAAGAAAGTTCATCGCGCGATTCCATTTTATGGTCAGTTTAATCGACCCACTGAAGCGGCTATTCGGGGCTATTGTGGACATTAAACCACCAACACGCTTACGTAGAGTGCGAAGTGAAGAAAATATCGCAGCTGTATCGGCCAGTGTTAATGACCGTTCGCCGCAATTTGGCCTCTGTTACTCAAAATCGTGGAAATGCCAAAATTGGACTAAGCGGATGGACCATTTGAGGCGCAGTCAAGGTCAACATTTGCATGAAATAATCTTCAAACATTAAATTATATGGACCGCACTATCGATTCAAATAAAGATTTCATGCATTTTTCTGAATTTTATGTGTTTTTTTTTTGAAAAACTTTCCTATAGCTTTTAAAAATCACCCTTTATAATCAAATTTTCACTATAGATGTTTCTATTAAAAAAAAATCAGTTAATTTATGCAGTTTTTAGAGCAGAAAAAAGCTATTAATAAATCTGAACCGATTTGAATCATTTTCACCAGAGATGTTTCTAGTTTCTA
Source organism: Polietes domitor (assembly GCA_947397865.1). Lineage (NCBI taxonomy): Eukaryota > Metazoa > Arthropoda > Insecta > Diptera > Muscidae > Polietes > Polietes domitor. Next base: position 141,642,548 of record OX377618.1, read on the forward strand.
GTTCAAATATAAGAAGTTGTGCCAAATTTGAAGAAAGTCTGTCGAAACATATTGTTTTGAGAGCGCAAAACATCAAATCGGCAGTGAAATTTGTATGGTGGTTTTATCTAAATCTGAACTGATCTGATCCTTATTCACCATGGCTGTTTGTAGTTGCAATATAATGTATTGTGCTAAATTTGATCAAAATCGTTTGCCTTATGTGGTTTCTAGAGCAGAAAAAGTCAAATCGGGAGCGAAATTTGTATGGGAGCTATATATAAATCTGAACCGATGTAACCACTTTCAGCACTGATGATTTTAATTGTAATATAAGGTGTTGTGCCACATTTGAACAGAATCGGCTAAAATGTCTGGTCTCTAGAGCAGAAACAGTCAAATCAGAAGCTATATATATGACAGCCATATATAAATCTGAACCGATCTGGCCTATGTTTCTAGTTGAAATATGAGTTGTTGTACCGAATTTGAAGAAAATCGGTCAACTCGGTAAAGACATTTGTATGGGAGCTATATATAAATCTCAACCGATTTTACTCATTTTCACCAGAAATGTTTTTAGTTCAAAAATAAGATGTGCCACATTTGAAGAAAATATTTCGAAACCTATTGTTTCGAGAGCGCAAAACTTAAAATCGAGAGTGAGATTTGTATGGTGGCTATATCTAAATCTGAACCGATCTGACCCATTTCCACCATGGGTGTTTGTAGTGGAAATATAAAATATTTTGCCAAATTTGAAGACGATCTGATACAATATGTGATTGCTAGAGAGGGAAAAGTCAAATCGGGAGCGAAATTTGTATGGGAGTTATATATAAATCTGAACCGATCTAACACATTTTTACCACAGATGTTTCTAGTTGAAATATAATACGTTTTGCCAATTTTGAAGAAAATCTGTGGTATCTAGAGTGAAAAGAGTCAAATCGGGAGTGAAATTCGTATATCTATATCTAAATCTGAACCGATTTTCTTCAAATTAAATAGCGTTCGTCCTTATCGCGAAAAACTTCGTTGTACAAAGTTTAATTTAGTTCTGGCTGCAATTGCGACCTGTACTCTGATTACAAGAATAGATGGACAGACTGACGGGCGGACAGACAGACAGACGGACATTGCTAAATCGATTCAAAAAGTGATTCTATGTCGATCGGTATAATTAACAATTCCTTTTGGGTGTTACAAACAAATGCACAAAGACATAATACTCTCGTGGAGTGTATAAATATGGAAGTTATTGCAGTTTTTATAAAAAATGCAACAAAAATTGTACAAAAAGCCACTTAAAAATACTTTTGACATGGTCGAAATCATGATCGTGGTAGTCTGCAGCCAAGTAATAAATGTCACCATGCCATTTGTAAATAAATTTTCATTCTATTAAATATAGATGCAAAATGGTCTTGAGCCAGGACAATATCCCAGTTCGAATTGTACAAAAATGTTAAAATTCTACCCTCTATTCTCGGTTAAAATGCAAGTTTTTGATATGGTTAGATAGGGCTCCGACCAGATTTTAATTTCTAGCAGGTTTTTTCTAAATACCATTCTCGCCGTGAATTTTATTCAAGAAAAACCTGATTTACATAGGTCTTTTGGACGCGTCCAGCTCACGAACAGACGATGATAAAAGCGAAAACAAATTAATGTTTCATTTTAGTCGGGAACATCCACAACTTTTATTTTGAAGACACTATAATGTATATATAAATCGGTTTAGCCGACGGAAACGTACCTACTTGTTATCCGTCCTATTGATCTACATTCTGTAAATGTTGTTTTTTTTGCTAATCTTCTTGCATTATTCAATACTAGTGATATTCATTGAAAGCCGGTAAATCCTTACCACCGAATTATGTATGCCTGTGTGTAACATGATCCCAATTTTATTTCATTAATCAATTTTGAGTGGTTTGTAATTTATTTATTGCAATAACTTAGTTGTTGTTTTTCTTGTTGCTGTGGGTTATATGGTGTCCAGAGCAGAAACTATATGATGTCCCTAAACAAATACTGTAGGCTGTATTGATAGAACTGCCATAGCAAAAAAGGAGACTGAAAGCAGGCGACATATCGAAAATTTGATTCACTTGGCATCACAAAATCATCACAACACTTAAGAATACTGACAACATCACAAAATGTTAAATATAATTTGTCAACTTCTTACACTGGCCTTCAATTTCCATAATATGCTGACTTTATTATTTTCTTTGATTTTATTTAACTCTTTCAGCGGCAAAGATTCAAGAACAATTTTACCCCCTTATGTAGCAGATAACCAATAACCATCCACTGCGTTGCACAAAAGTTGCTTCACTGACCATAAAATGTACATAAAATACGCAATTTGCACAAAACGAAAATTTCTCTGAGAACATTATTGCTTTATTGTCCCGTTATGAAGAGCGGTTCAATTTTTAAACCTTTGAGACTTAAGTGATAACGTAAAACATATGTGGTACGAAAAATGTACCACCGTCGCGAAAAATATGGAAAATATATGGTACAAAAATTAAACCAATGCCGCCGAAAGAGTTAAAGGGCAAACTTTAAATAAAGGGTGATTTTTAAAAAGCTGTAGGAAAGTTTTTCAAAAAAAAAACACATAAAATTCAGAAAAATGTATGAAATATTTATTTGAATCGATAGTACGGTCCATATAATTTACTTGACTGCGCCTCAAATGATCCAGCCGCATAGTCCAATTTTGGCATTTCCACGTTTTTGAGTAACAGAGACCCAATTGCTGCGAAGGGCGACGAATCGATAATTGATGGTCATCATTAACACTGGCCGATACAGCTGCGATATTTTCTTCAGTTCGCACTCTACGTAAGCGTGTTGGTGGTTTAATGTCCAACAATGTAAATTTGGTGCGAAATTTAGTCACAATAGCTTGAATAGCCGCTTGAGTGGGTCGATTAAACTGACCACAAAATGGAAGCGCGCGATGAACTTTCTTAACAGAGCACGTATTTTCATAATAAAATTAAATTATTGAAGCGTTGTTCGTTTGCAAGACGATTCATGGTTAAATTATAGACCAAACTGAAGATGTTTGATAGTGAAACAAAACACGAGCTAAAAAATCACCCTTACAAACTTTTGGATTTTTCATTCAAATTTGTTTTTTCATGCTTCAACAAATGGAAAATCTTCCTCTCCTGAGTTTTGTTTCTTGCTCTTTTAGTGTTATTGTGTCACATCAATGTTGTCAATTTCATGTTAATTTGTAGAAATGGGCGTACTAAAACGCGAGTAAAAAAATAGTGACAGTCTGATTTGATTAATTGATTAATGTTGGCATAAATGAATAATATTTGTTCACGTGTCTAGTGCGCATCGCACTGTTCTTATTTTTGTTAAATTCCTTGGTAATCAGGTGGAAATTATTATTTCCGGAGGCATTCACTAACATTACATTGCCTTATACATTCGCAGTCAAATCTTTGGCGGACTTTTGCATTTGTTAGTCAATATGTTCCCTAATTTCATATGATTATTATTACTATTAACTCACCAATTCAAACGAACTTTGTATCCTGCAAATAGACAATGGAATGGAAATGGAATTAATTGAATAATTGTATAATTGCACATACTTAATAGAGATTCAATGAAAACGCACGAAATCGCATTGTGTGAATAACAATAAGATCGACCGTAAGATAGTTACACACTACACAACAATAGCCTAATCAATAGAGCAGTTGAGACCAGACCAGACCAGACCAGTCCAGTTGAGTTGAGTCCTGTCCCATCCAGTCCAGTCCAATCAGATAAACAGCTGTCATGGACACAAACTCCTCAAAACAATTCAACAGCAAACCGATGAACAGTATGTGACCAACTAAATGACTTTCGAGATATGAACAATGCGTGTTCGTGGATACACATGAGTGTATCTTCGTACACTCAGAGAAATAAGTTCAAATTTGAACTGAAATTTGGAAATATTTAAGTTCCTATGGGACGAGTCATCTATATATATATAAGAGATGCGTTATTGACTGACTGACTAACTTTCATTGATCAACGCCCAGACCAAAGGGCTGAAACCAAGGTAGTTCCCAAATATGGCGCAGACGCAGACTAAGAAAGGGTTTTACGAAATTCGTACTTTTTGATGGTAAAATGGTACAAAAAGGGATAACATCGAACCTTCGTCCTCACTAAACGGCAGTAGCTAGAAACATGAAATTCGCCGACCTGCAAATAGGGATTTTTCGAAATTTGTACTTTTAAGGGAGGTAAGAGACAAAAAGGGATAAAATTGGTACTAATTTAAGTATTGCAGCTATATTCGTGAAAATCGGTATTTACATTTCTCTGACAACGTAGACCTACAACATAAATGGATTTTTTCGAAATTTGTATTATTTAAGGGGCGAGCGGGGCAAAAAGTTATAAAATGGTACCAACTAAACCATTACAGCCAAAATCGTGAAATTTGGTTTGTATATTCCTCTGACCATGTAGAAGTGGAGTAAAATTGGATTTTTTTAAGGGTTGCGAGGAACAAAAAAGGATAAAAATGGTACCGATTTAAGTATTGCAGCTATATTCGTGAAAATCGATATTTACATTCCTCCGACCACAGCAGAAATGGATTTTTCGAATTTTTTTTCTTATAAGAGGCGAGCGGGACAAAAAGGGATAAAAATGGTACCAACTAAAATATTGCAGCTATAGTCGCGAAAGTTGGTGTGTAAATTCCTCTGACATCGTAGAAGCGCAATCTAAATGTATTTTTTCGAAATGTGTACTTATAAAGGGTGAGCGGGACAAAAAAGGATAAAATGGTACCAACTAAATTATTACAGCTAGAATCGTGAAATTTGATGGGTAAATTCCTCTGACAACGTAGAAGCGCAATCTAAATGGATTTTTCGAAATTTGCACTTATAAGTTTTGAGCGGGACAAAAAGGGATAAAAAATGGTACCAAATAAAGTATTACAGCTAGAATCGTGAAAATTGAACAATTCACCACATAGAAGCACATTTTTGTACTTTTAAGGGGTGAGCGGCACAAAAAGGGATACAAAATAGTACCAACTAAAGTATTGCAACTAGAATCGTGAAATTTGATATGTAAAATCCTGTTGCTATGTTTAAGCACATTAAAATTTAATTTTTCGAAATTTGTGCTTTTAAGGGGGGTGCGGGGCAAAAAGGGATACAAATACTATACAGCCCTTTAATTACGTAAACGCGGATCATAAATGGATCTTTAAAAATGTTTACTTATAAGGAGGATGAAGGACAACAAGGGATAAACGTGGTACCAGATAAAGTACATGTTTTTATGGGTAGCAAAAACATGTTTCCTATAGTGATTTTTCAAAATGTGCACTTTTTGTTGAAGAGATACAAAAAGTTTAAAAAATGGCCGGTCAGAAAATGATAAAAAAAGGAAGTTCAGCTAAAATAGTACACAACGACAAGCACATTCCTTTGATTGTGTATGAGTACTATCTAATAAGAGGTTTCCAAATTACTATTTTAGATTTATATATATCCACCAAAAATACAAAAACATAGACGCATAAAACTAATAACAAATAACTGGTTGTTTAGTCGGAAGCAGCGGGTACTGCTAGTAGTATAATATAACAAAAAGATTGAAAGAATTTTACCTGGTACGACTGATATTAAATATTAAATCAAATTCTGAAAAATCTAAAAAAAATTGATTTAAAAAATCGTATTTTTGTTGATACAAAGAAACATTAAAAATTGGAAAAAATTATTTTGTTTCATGATGATTCTAACGAAGATAACAATCGCTATATGTAAAAGATCACAGGATTTTTTAGATGCAAAAAATGAAGGTCATGATTTTTTTTTTAATTTTTGCTTAACTAGCTCGAAAGACCCTTTACAAATTAGATAATAAAATATTTTATTTATTTTATATTAGCTGTTCTTTTAACGAAGAAAACAATTCCTATTTGAAGAAAATCTATTGATAAATGTACATACAAGTTGTGGCTCTTTTTCTTGCTATTTACAAAATCATGATTTCAAAAACTCATGATTTTTAAATACTTAGACGTCTATCTAGAATGACATAACTTCTACATTTATATATAGATTTCTTACATAGAGACAATGTTTTCTTCGTTGGAATGTTAGCTATTAAAAAATAAAACCAAAAAAAATAATTAACATAATTAAACATAAACCGATTTTTTCTAATTTTTTATGGATTTTTTCGAGGCACGATTTTTTTTGAAAAATACCCTTACAAAATATTTTATTTATTTTATATTGTGTTATTTTATAACAGTTGTGCTCTTAACGAAGAAACCAAGGCCGGTTTGAGGATGGGGGTATACTAATTTTGTTATTCCGTTTGTAACACCTTGAAATATCGACCTGAGACCCTACAAAATATATATATTCTTGCTCGTCATAAAATTCTAAGACGATCTAGCCATGTCCGTCTGTCCTGTCCGTCTGTTGAAAGCACGCTAGCATCTAACGAAAGAAGCTAGAACGTTCAAATTTTCATGGGATTGAAACGGGGCGAAATCGGCCCAAAGGGAAACATTTTTCCCTCACAAGGACTAAAAATACCCATAATAATCCCTAACATTTTAGCGTATTTAAGCATGTTTTTTGAATATGTCTGTTTGTATGTGCTTGATATTTGGTATTCGCATTCCTCTATGTGATTCTTATTGTAGACAAGTAAAATGCACGGATTTTTTAAAATTCGTACTTTTTGGAGTCAAAACGGAAAAAGGGGATAAAAATAGTAGCAATCAAATGACCGCAGATAGAGTCATGAAATTCAGAGTATACTTTCCTTTGACTACGTAGACATGAAAAATAAAAGTATTTTTCCAAATTCGTACTTTCAAGGGATACAATGGGTACAGACGGACAGATACGGGAAATAAATGGATTTTTCGAAATTCGTACTTTTTGGGGTTAAAATGGAAAAAGGGGATACAAATAGTACCAACCAAATTACCGCAGCTAGAGTCATGCATTCCTCTGACTGCGTAGACACGGAAAATAAACGGATTTTTCGAAATTCGTACTTTCAAGGGATACAATGGTACAGAGGGATAAAAATAGTTCCAACTAAACGACTACAGCTAGAATGATGAAATTCTAATTGGGTAAAAACGTCAAATAAAGAGATTTTAGATAGTCGTACTCTTAAGGGGGTAAACATGGTACCGACCAAATGGCCGCAGCGGGAATCATGGAATTCGGTGTATACATTCCTCTGACTGCAAAGACACACAAAACAAAAAGGTTTTTCCCAATTCGTACTCTTTCTTTTACAGCAAAAATTGTTTAAATCATGAAGTTAGGTTATTTTGCACTATGTACGTCTGATAATTTGTACTTCTGGAATTAAAATAGAATAGAAATACAACCAACTGTAGCACCCATTGCCAACCAATATTTATGGAATTTAAGCTTTTTGAAAATATAAATGTAAGAATATTTATTTTTTGAATTGACGTATTGGTAGCCTTGCCTTATATGCGTGGTTTGGAATAATAAAATATTATATTTATTTATAAAATTATTTTTTCAATATTTGTATTTGTTTGGGTTTGGCTATATTAAAAAAATTATATTTTCCTGTAATATTACTGCGCTTCTACGAAAATCGACATCCTCTGTGGAACGCAATCCATGGTGGTGGTTATATAAAGTTCGGCCCGGACGAACTTAACGCCGTTTTTTGCTTGTTCTAATTTTGTATGTATTTTTTCATCCCACGTTTTTTTAGGAAAGTTTTTTTTCTCAAAAATACCGTTTACAAATTAGATAATTATTTTATTTATTATTAGTAGTGTTCTTAGCGAAGAAAACAAAGCCAGTTTGAAAGTGTTGGTGGTTTAATGTCCAACAATGTAAATTTGGTGCGAAATTTAGTCACAATAGCCCCAATAGCTGCTTCAGTGGGTCGATTAAACTGACCTTAAAATGGAAGCGCGCGATGAACTTTCTTAACAGAGCACGCATTTTGATAATAAAATTCAATAATTTGCAAGCGTTGTTCGTTTGTAAGACGATTCATGGTTAAATTGTAGACCAAACTGAAGATGTTTGACAGTGAAACAAAACACGAAACGTGCGTCAGCTGTTTAAACCAGTGTTGCCAAAAAGATAATAGCAAAAAATCACCCTTTATTTGTTCGGATTTTTTCTAGTTTTTATGGATTTTTTTTCGTGCCGTAAAAAAATTATTTGATTTTTTTAATTCTTTGACGTCTACCAAAAGTGTCCTAACTTCTACATTTACACATAGATCTTGTACATATACACACTGTTTTCTTCGTTGGAATGTTAGCTATTAAAAAAAAAAAACCAAATGTATTCTCTAATATTTCTAATTTTTATGGATTTTTTTTCATGGCAGGAAACATTTTTTTGTTTGGAAAAAATTCTCAATTTTTTGGAGTCTATTCCTAAGCCACTTCTTCTATGTGAAAGTGATTTTGGCAACATTTGTAGCCACCATAAATACCTTTAATTTAAGATATAAACGGGTGTTATCTGGCTTATATTTCCAAAATGAGACTACAAATACTAAAGGTATCTGCGGAAAAAAATTGAATTTTACTAAAAAAATTTTCAATACAATTTTTTAATATAGTTTATGAGTTTAAAAGCCTACATACATCGGCAAAAATTGGAATTTTAGTAAAACAAAAATTCAAAAACAAAAATTGTCAATAAAAATTTGTGTATCGTTTCCGGGTAGCTCTTCGGCAAAATTTGTTTTAAATTTACTGAACGATATATTTTCAAAGCTGACCTTTTTCATGCTGAAAACACAATCCAAAGCTTACAAATATCTCCAAGTATTTTCAATAGCTCTCAAGGCTATTAAACTCCCAAAAATACAGATGATCCATGGCTATTAATTCTGATAAAATAAATACATATTTACTAAACAAATCATAGCTGAATTTTCTCGAGTGTACCCAACTATTGGGTAATCTGAAAGTTGTCGGTACAGTTCAATTCAAATTGAATGCCATTAATATACACACACAGACACAAGTTAGTCCAAGTCAAAGGAACATGTAGTTGATTCATCTCACATCTCAGGATGTGCCACCACAGTGTGCGGTAGAATTGACGATGAGACGACAGCCGATAGCCCCCCAAGCAAAATATCCTTGTTCGAAAATATAATGTGATTTGAGAGGTAATAATTATCTTAATGAGAACATGTCTTCGCTTGTATAGCCCGACGTAGTAACAACACAACAAGACTGCTTGGATGTTGCTGCCTTGACTACAACGGAAACGAATGTTTGTCAATGTAATGGCGAAGTAATGTTCATTAACTTACTTAGAATTAACTGGAAATTTCGAGTATATAATTGCATTAACGCAATCCAAATGTTAAAAGGACTCTGGGAGGATTTTGTGAATATTAATTACAAACGTTGATAGCAGATTACCGACCGAGGGCATTTTGTGCAAAGGATATGTTGAATATCCCTTTTGAAATTTGCAACAACACTGTGGTATTTGTGTAATTGTTTCCCAAACAAAAGAGAGCATTCGAAAGAGCATAAAATATGTCATATCACGAATCATTAATTTGAAATGGAGTTGTCATAATTTGAAAGTTAACTTTCAACATTTCATTGCATTTCAACTCAATTTTATTTTATTAAAAAAATCCCTGCTGCTAGGATAGAATAGCGTAGTTTCTAGATAATCACACACTTTGTTGCGAATGTAATTGATAGCACAAGTAATTATGTTTCATTCGGCTAAACCCTTTTATATATGCCCTCACTCTTAGAAAACATATATACGGAAGTAATAATGAATTCAATTTTACGTAGGACAGGATAATTAGTGTGAAAGGTACTAAAGGGTGATTTTTTAAAAGCTATATGAAAACTTTTTCACAAAAAAAACATAAAATTCAGAAAAATGCATGAAATCTTTATTTGAATCGATAGTACGGTCCATATAATTTAATGCTTGAAGATTATTTCATGCAAATGTTGACCTTGACTACGCCTCAAATGGTCCATCCGTTTAGTCCAAATTTGGCATTTCCACGTTTTTGAGTAACAGAGGCCCAATTGCTGCGAACGGCAACGACTCGATAATTGATGGTCATCATTAACACTGGCCGATACAGCTGCGATATTTTCTTCAGTTCGCACTCTAAGTATGCGTGTTGGTGGTTTAATGTCCAATAATGTAAATTTGGTGCGAAATTTAGTCACAATAGCCCGAATAGCCGCTTCAGTGGGTCGATTAAACTGACCATAAAATGGAAGCGCGCGATGAACTTTCTTAACAGAACACGCATAATAAAATTCAATAATTTGCAAGCGTTGTTCGTCTGTAAGACGATTCATGGTTAAATTATAGACCAAACTGAAGATGTTTGACAGCGAAACAAAACACGAAACGTGCGTCAGCGGTTTAAACCAGTGTTGCCAAAAAGATAATAGCTAAAAAATCACCCTTTAGAAGATTTGTGGCACATGGTCCAAGCTTCCACATTTATAAAACAATTGTAAAAACATGATCAAATCTGATGCCATAGTGGATTCCATGCACCAGTACAGAAGTTAAACAATTAAAGTTTGTCCAATGATGATTTGCAACATATTCCGTTCCTAGATCAAGCCGTCTGTGAGCTAAACGCTCCAGAAAACATTCATAAAAATCATGTTTTTCGTATGTAATTTATTTATGTTGCATATTTGTCCAAATTTTTTACCGAATTCGTAGACCCTTGAAAGCACTTTAAATATAAATTTTGGTTCTTGTTATACCCTCCACTTCCAGCATGGGAGTATACTAACTTTGTCGATCCGTTTGTAACAGCTTGAAATATCGACCTGCGACCCTATAAAGTACATATATTCATGATCGTCATGAAATTCTAAGACGATGTAGACGATCATGTCCGTCCAACCGTCTGTTGAAAGTACGCTAGCATCTAAACGAAAGGAGATAGAATGTCCACATTTTCCATAAATGTAGATCGGTTGAGATTGAAAATGGCCAAATGAAAACATTTTTCCACCACAAGGACTAAAAATACCCATAATAACTCTTAATATTTTAGAGTATTTAAGCATATTTGTACTTACTTGATATTGGGTATGCGCATTCACCCTATAACAAAAACGTGCACCATAAGGTGATTTTTATTCGTAGGGGTAGAAATGGGGCAAAAAGGGATAAAAATGGTACATATTAAACGACAACAGCTAGTAACGTGAAATACATTCCTCTAATTGAATAGATTCGTAATATGAAATTATTTTTACCAAATTCATACGTTTAAGGGATAAAATGGGAATAGAGGGATACAAATGGTACCAACCAACCAAACAGCTGGACCTAGAATAATGAAATTCGGTGTATACATTCCTCTGATTGTATAGACACGTAAAATAAACGGATTTTCTAAATTCGTACTGTTTGTTAAAATGGAAAAAAGGGGATAAAAATAGTACCAAACAAATGACCGCAGCTAGAGTCATGAAATTCGGAATATACATTCCTCTGACAACATAGACACGAAAAATAAAAGGATTTTTCAAAATTCGTACTTTCAAAGGATACAATGGGTACAGGGGATATATATATATATATATATATTTATATGTGTGTGTAATGTACACGTATTGGTAGCCTTGTCTAAGCGTGGCTTGAAATAATAAAAATATTATATTTATTTTTAAAATTATTTTTTCAATATTTGTATTTGTTTTGGTTTGCGTTATTTCAGCAAGGTCAACATTTTTCGTTTTTTTATAAAATCCGCTAAACTTCAACGTTTTTAGTTCGATTTGTGTTGCCATTTGCAATTTTAAGAACTTCCTAACCCATTGAGGGAAGTACATTTTTTTCAAACGGTTCGTCCTTAATGGGTTAAATGTAAAATAACAACTGACATATGGAGTCATTTGCATCGTATACACATTATAGTCTTATACAAAGCTAATTTTTGAAGAAAAAAATCTGTAATTTCGGTATTCCAATGGATAAATTGGGAGGAAAACTGCATATAAGCTGTTACAAATAAGCCACTAAAAACACAAGTCGGACTAAAAAGTGCAAATTGAGCGTATTTTATAAAAAATTCAATAAAATTGTAAAAATCGGTCCTTTATACTGGGTCAAATTGCAAGTTTTTGATACGGTTTGATAAGATTTTAATTTCTAATGGATTTTTTCCTCAATACAATTCTCATAGTGAATTCTTTTCAAGAAAAACCTGTTTTATAGAGTTTTTTTGCACGCGTCCAGCTCACGAACAGACAATGATAAAAGCGAAATATTTTGGGAGAACCCTTAAAACATACGAATCTTTCATTTTAGTCGAGAACATCGACAACTTTTTTTGAAGCGACTCTAATGTACATATGATGTGAATGAAAAATGTTGACCTTGCTGAAATAAAGCAATACTTTGGAAAAACAGCCGTAATTTCTTAACCTATGGCCCCACTCTAAATTTTTGATATTTTGTAGAGAATATTATAAGCTAAAATACAAAACAAAATAAAGAAAATTAAAGATATGTTTTTCAAGATATTCAAAGATTAAAATTATTTTTAATTTTTGGAGTTCTTCAATCACAAGGACATTCATATTTTCATACATATTCGGAAAGAGGAGGTATAAATCTTTCAGATGAGATCAGTATCGTTAAAATCTGTTGACGCGATCCAACGTTATGATATCGATAAGGAAGTCATCTCTCCCAAAAACCCCCGAGATAACCAACTTTGTCCCACTGTAAATCTTAAGCCACGTACTATTTTGAGCTACGGTAAAAGGTACATTGCCCGCAAACACTAGTAGAATGTATGTGCCGAATTTCATCAAAATCGATGATGGTCGAAATCCATGTGGGTCGAAATCGTGTGGAATTACACTATATCAACGATTCAGATATTTTGAATATTATATAAAATGAAATTATTTTAAAAGGAAATATTACTTTTTCGAATTAAAATATAATATTGTTTTGGTTTATAGATATTACCGTTTACAATTGTTTATTTTTTCAATATTGAGGAGAATGGAAGTGGTCTAAGTCAGTGCTTCCTCTGAAAGTAGTGTTTCCCTTAGAGGTACCAAAAATGCCTTTTTTTATAAAAGTTCGATATTGTAGTAAAATATGCAAAGAAAAAAATTTTGTGTTTCAGTGGAAAAATAGCTTTTAATTGACTCAAAGGCAAACCATTTCATATCTCAATGCCGATAAAATGTGACTTAGACCAAAACTGACACATCGCTTTTTTAAACATCAATAATGTTGGCTTCAGACGTAAAATTTTCGACAGAAGACTATTTTAGTAAGCTAATTTTACTTTTCATATGACATGCATTAATTTTTCAAATTCAAATTGCGTGCAAATTCTTGGGATCGTATATAGTTTTTGAGCTATCGGCAGGAATTCCGTATTAAGTAAAAAAGGAAGAATTTTCGAATGTCTGCCGATTTTGATGAAAATTGGTGAAAATCCTGTATTAAACAAGATATCTTTCACATCTTGCATATTTTGAGGGAAATAATCATATCTTTTTTGACTTCAAAGATATTAGGAAAACATGTTTTCAAGAGAATTGTAAGTTTTTAACGAATAAATAAAAATTAGAAATATATAATTTTTAAAAACTTAAAAAAAAAATAATTTAGAAATATTTATTAAAAAAACAAATAAAAATAAAAAAACATATTGAAATTTTTTTAATTTTTGTCCTAAATGTCTACATGTGAGTGATACAAACTCTGAACATTTTAGAGTGGGGTCGCCAGTATGAAATATTGGCACAAATGTAGAAGAAATCGAGTGTACAAACAAATAAAATGGCGTTAAATTCGGCCGCGCCGAATCTTATTTACCCTTCACCGTGCAGAGAGTTAGACAGTAAGAAATGGAAATTATGATATTTTTGGAAATTTAAAAATAATTTAAAAACTATTCCCGCTTATAGAAAGAGTCTATCAAAATCAAATCATTAGTTATTACAAAGGGTAATTTAAATATACCGTAGGGTATATTTCTATTCATATTAGATTTCTTTTGAAAGTTTCCAGATGTCAATTTTAATATTATTCCTACTTTTAGACCATTCCTTAATGGTTTCATATGTAAAGTAAATTCTTCTTTGAGAAGATTTTCACCTTTTACTTCGTCGATCTTTCTGGGAAAACAAGAAAGTGAAACCAGATAGCACGAGGGGTTACGTATTGGCACTATGTCAGCCATAGTATCAAATGGTCAGTAATGTAAATATATGCATTTGAAATATATTTACAGTTTCCCATTCATATAGCAAAACTAAATTAGTGCTCAAAGTAAACACAAAAATATTTTTTAATATTTCCCGTATTCCCGGGAATTCCCGGGAAAAACGATTCGGGAATTCCCGGACTCGAAACCCTATTATTAACCCATTAAAGCTCAGAACTGTTTTGTTATTGTTATTGGTTTTCATATACTTTGGTTTACTTTCGTTCTCAGTGAACACGAAAGAGCAATGTCTCTGCTGGCTACATAGGCCGCCAAGGGGCGGTAATGGGTTAATTAAATATTTCCATCGATTGTATTTTCAACTTATTCTGAATTTCGAATAAAAACCTTCTTCAAATAAAAAGAAACATATATGACACCGTTCAGAAATTGTATATCCCATTGATGTAGAGCCAATAAAGGAAATGGCTGCAAACTCTTCTCTTTTTTTTCAGATTTTATTTCGAAATGTACAGGGTTTTCCAACAAGAGGTGTTATTTTGGTATTCAAATAAAAATTCCATTTTTTGAGATAAATGATCTGATGTTTATTTCATAGTAAAGAGGAAGATATGCCGTTAATAATGAAAAACAACATCAGCCAAATGGCCACCACGACCACGCTTACAGGACCATATCCTTTTCATGAAATTTTCCATAACCAAATCGCAATGTGGCTGCCCTATTTCCTCGTTAGCCTCACAAATTCTATCTCTGAGATCTTGAATCGACGCTGGGCTGTGGGCGTAGACCTTATCTTTCACGTGGCCCCAAAGGAAGAAGTCGCAAGGAGTTAAATCACAAGATCTCGGTGGCCAATTGTGATCACCTCTTCGAGAAACTTTTGTCCGGAAACTTTTCCCGTAAGCGAGTAATGCTTTCGTTGCTTGTGGCACGTAGCGCCGTCTTGTTGAAAGTAAACGTTGTCCAGATCAATACCATCCAACTCTGACCATAAAAAATCATTAATCATTTGGCGATAGCGCAATCCATTCACCGTAACTGTTGATCCAACCTCATTTTCGAAAAAGTAAGGTCCAATGACCCCGCCGGACCATAAACCGCACCAAACAGTCACACGATGAGGATGGAGAGGCTTCTCAACAATAAGTCTTGAGTTTTCCGAGCCCCAGATACGACAATTTTGCTTGTTAACGTAGCCACCGAGGTGGAAATGGGCCTCATCAGTATTGCCTACTTAGCTCTTATTAATCATGTTTTAATAAGTGGAACAATTATTCGATTAATCGAATAACTCTTGAGGCCTCTATTCAAATAATTGGAAATTTCTTAGTTTCGAATAAAAGATTAATCGAATGTCTTAATAGTTAGAATAATTGGATATTAGGGGTGGCATAGTGCACGACTTTTCGATTTGGATATGCTGGAACCCCCTACTTTGTGAGGGTCGAAAAAAATGAATGAGCCTCATCGGGGTCAAATGTAAGGAAAAGTGCTAAAAATACACGAAAAGGACCTCGGAGTTATCCCCAGAGGAGTTAAATGTATGACCGACCCCCAATATTTTTTTAACCCCCCCACATTTTCTCTGAATATACTTACCTACTATCGTCAACCCTTAGGGATGTACCATACGATTTTTTTATACAAAAACTAATTTTTATCGAATTTGCTCCCACCACTTTAACTGCTCCTTGGAGCCCCAATATTTTCATTTTTTTTTCATTTCTTATATTTTTTTAATGAAGGATACACTCAAAACTTGCCCCCTAGTCATTCCTAGAGGGAAGACATGTAAAACTGGTCCCCATTCATTTTCTCTCCCGAACATTTTCCCCAAACATACCTGTCCCCTATCTCCACTCCATAATGGGGCTCCCATACAAAAACTACATTTTTATAAAATTTGCTACATTTGACTCCACTAGGGCCCTCCTTTGAGCAGTTGGAGTGGTATATGGTATGTGTGTTCGAAAAAAATATGGGGGAGCGAAAATTAATGGGGCTCGGTCTTACATTTAACTCCTCTGGCGATGACTCCGAGGCAGTTTTAGAACGTTTTTATGTATTTTTACCCCTTTTCCCTCACATTTGACCCCGATGGGGACCCTCGTACACTCACCCCACCACCCCCATTTTTTCCGTACCTCACAAAATAGGGGGTTCCAGCATATCCAAATCGAACACCTAAAATTCCCATACAACACTATCCCACCCCATATTGGATACCCTAGAGTCAACACACTGAATCTTATTATTCCAGCTACAGCCGTTTTTTGGTACCAGTTTAACCCATTTTTCTCATTTCAACCCACTTGGACCCTGACGTAGTCAGAGGAATGTATACCAAATTTCACGATTCATCTATTACCCCCCTTCCTTTCTCCTGTTAAAAGTACAATTATTGAAATTTTAAATGGTTTTCAGGGTTTTAAGCTGCTGTCGTTGGATTGGTACCATTTCTATCCCTTTTTGTACCATTACACACACTAAAAGTTTAATTTTGTAAAAATACTCTCAATATTATGGGTATTTTCGAACCTTGTTAGGAAACATTTTTCCCTCAGGGCCAATTTCGGTCATTTTCAATCCCCACAGACAAGTAGACATTAGGGTGAGTTTTTAGGGGTGTATTTTGGGTCAAAAAAATTTATAAATTTGATTTGGCTTCAAAAAAAAAACACATTTCCTTCATTTTGATTACAAAAATAGTTAAACAGACGGCCAGAGATTCTAAGTAGATCGTTTCCTTTTGGTTGTTACAAACAAATGTAAACATAATACCGAATATACGAAAAATGAGATCAATATTGTGTTCAATTTAAGCAAACTTATTGTTTAACTAACTAATTTATTCAAACTGTGGACAAAGTATTATTTTTCTCAGACTTAGTTTAAATTCGGAAATGGATGAAATTGATATACCTGTTATATAGTCCATATTCCTAGTAAAATATTCGGAACCAGTTGTATTTTGATAAAGTTTTTATAATTACTTTGAGTGTACGAAATATGCATGAATTTGCCTCACAAATTACCACTTCATACGTAAAATTAAACATTTTATAAATTCTATACGGATGATCGGAATCTTTGCCACCATCGCTGCACACACCTTTGGTCAACATAAAACTGATGAAACTTCCATACGGATAGTCGAAATCAGTTGCCATTTTAGATTTAAAAATGTTTTTATAATCACTTTAAACCAATAAAATTTGTATGCTTTGCCACGCCCTTAGCGTTTGTAAGCATTTTCAGGGATGCAGACCCGAATTTCATGATTCCAGCTACATCTGTTTGATTGGTACCATTTTGTATCCCTTTCTACCAAGTTTCACTCAGTTTTGAAAAATTGTTTTCTTAGTCGCATTCGTGCTGTAATGTTCCGAATTTCATGCTTCTAGGCCCAGTTGTTTGGTCTGGGCTGTGGTACAATTTGTATCCCCTTTAATCCCATAAAATTACAAATTTCGAAAAATGCCTTCTTATCAGTGACTTGCGCTGAAAAACGAATATACACACCGAATTTCATTATTGTAGCATCATCCGTGTTGTTGGTACCTTTTTTATCCCCTTTTCCCCGTTTACCTATTAAAAGAACGAATTTAAAAAAATTCGGTCATTTTCGTTTCTAAGGGTTTTGAGGTATGTACACTAGAGCGTACCAGGTTACAAGTAAAAAAAAAAGTTCGCCGTACACCTTCGAATATGAAGTATTATCGAAAGGTAGTTTCAAATTTTTTTTTTTTATTTTTTTATGCCGAACGTAGGGGTCGCGCTTTTACATTTTTCTATATAACTTCTGCATTTATAAACGGATTTTAAAGTGTGATACATCGATGTTTTTGTCTCGATGAGGCCGATTTTTTTGTCTTTGAAGTCATCGAGCTCAAGCATGATTCATGATTTTATGCGAGCTTTAATTTTCTGATATTAGAGTGGTACATTAGGGTAGTAGCAACTGAGATATGATGGGTAAGTACCAGAAGGGGGTGCTTGAGCTCAATGACTTCAAAGACAAAAAAATCGGCCTCGTCGAGACAAAAACATCGATGTATAACACTTTAAAATCCGTTTATAAATGCAGAAGTTATATAGAAAAATGTAAAAGCGCGACCCCTACGTTCGGTATAAAAAAATAAATTTTTTTTTTTGAAACTACCTTTCAATAATACTTCATATTCGAAGGTGTACGGCGAACTTTTTTTTTGAGGTACGCCCTAATGTACACACCAAATTTCATGATTCCAGGTCCGTCTGTTTGATTGGTACCATTTTGTATCCCTTTCTACCCGATATCACCCACAAAAAGTACGAATTTTGAAAAAATATTTTCATGGTCGCATTCGTGCTATAAAAAATAATGCCCGTTCCAAATTTCAAGATTCTAGACCCAGCCGTTTAGTCAGGGCGGTGGTACAATTTGTATCCCATTTAATCCCTTAAAAGAACACATTTCGAAAAATGCTTTCTTATTAGTGATCTGCGCTGTAAAACGAATATACACACCGAATTTCATTATTGTAGCGTCATCCGTGTTGGTGGTACCTTTTTTATCCCCTTTTCCCTTTGAAAGTACAAATTTCGAAAAATCCTTCATTTTGCGATTCTAAGCATTTTGAGGGGTGTACACTCCGAATTTTATGGTTTCAGCTCCATCTATTTTATTGGTACTATTTTTATCCCTTTTTACCCGATTTCACACCCAAAAAGTACGAATTTTGAAAAATATTTTCTTGGGCGCGTTGAAGCTATAAGAGGAATTTTTTTACCAAATTTCAAGATTCTAGTCCCAGCCGTTTGGTCATTGCGGTGGTACAATTTTTATCCCTCTTTAACCCATTTTACCCCTTAAAAGTACGACTTACGAAAAACTCCCTTCAAATCTGATCTCTTCGCTGTACACACCAAATTTCATGATTCTAGCTTTAGCCGTTTGGTCTGGGGAGTGATCAGTCAGTCAGTCACTCAATCACGCAACTCTTTTATATATATAGATTGAATATATGAAAGTAATTTTGATAAATTTAACTTTGTTTGAGTACGTACTACCACAAGATGAATTTAATTTATACTGGCTGCCAAACAATTATGAATTTTCATAATTTCAGTCCGTATTTACTTGGATTTATTGCACTTTGTTGAGTGCCATCGAGAAATATGAAAGAATCTGTGGCACAGCATGACATTCATTGGAAAAGTGGTTTACTTAATTATTGACCCTGACAGCATTAAATCGAATGAAATATTCTGGCCTAATCTGACCCAGACAGCATGAAATTCATGGAAACCCCTTTTGTGGCACATATCTGTATGTGTGTGTTTCAATGCATTTTACTAATGATACAGGCCAGACCTCCTTCTCAGATCTATTGATTTTAGATTTTTGAGAAATTTTGCAAATTAAAAAACCCCTTCTCCATCATTACTCTTAACCTACCCACTACCTTTAATTTATGTAGATAAACGATAAAGTATTTATTATTTGGAAAATTTTCTCCGAAAAACAAACCTAATAAATACTCAACTAATTTGTTAGCAATTTCACAAGGCATTGCCACCAATGATTGTGATTAATTGCCGAAAATGTTCCCAGGAATTGTTCGTACGTTGGCTGACTTTTCTTCGGGTCTTTTCACTTTTCTTGGCAGCGCTTTATCCCTCTCCCACAGTGTGCTGCGCTGTGCTGTGTCGTACTTTAATGCTAATTGTATTCATTTGTACATCCTCCCACTTTTTGTCGGTTCAACGTGTTGTGTATTTGCCTTTGGGCCAATGCCACAAATCCTCAAGCCTGCCGTGACGCCGACAACAATACAGGCAACATTCAAACATTTTGTTGTATGACAGAGTCATAGACATCATAAAGTACCTACCCTCCATCGGCATGCAGTGAGAGTGGGCTGGAGTAAAAACAATCTTTTGGGTTGGTTGGTTGGGGCACGGAAAATATAATAAACTTTTTCTATTTATAAAATTTCTATGTAATTATTTTATTGAAAATCTTTCGTCTTAGGCTTCGAGCGCCCGTGTTGTTGTTGCACAATGGGTCGGGCAATGACGTGAAGGGAAATAATATGTATTTAAAAATTAGGTTACAAAATGTTTTTCTTTCTACCGAATACATTGCGACAGATTTCATAACGAAACAAGTGAAAAGTTTGAGTAGCCTACTTATCTAAGGGCAGGCAGAATGGATTCAGGAGGTCTCAGAGTGGAAGCGCCGAGTCCTAACTCGATCACAAGTCTTTCAGACCTACCCTACCTCAGCAGCTTACTATCGTGCAGATTAAGCGCTGACGTTTTTGGGATATATCCCAACATAGAGCAATTACTGGGATGCAATAATGGCAAAAATAAAATGCTTCGGTCGGGATTTGAACTCTTTGAATTTCATGATAGTCACGCGCTCTACCCAATGCAACACAGCATGTGATATGTTCGATATGTTCGTCAATCGAAGCACGAATAGATTCAGCTCTATTTAAATTTTCGCTCTCTGTATGACTCTATTGCACCCGAGTCATGCTGAGTTTCAGCAATGTTTACTTTATTGCACTCTCAGTAGCTCTACAACGGATGCATTGCTAGATAATTTTTTGCTGGGCATTCATGAGTACCCAGCAAATAGTAATTCGGAAGTGGTGAAAATTGGGATCTTCACCAATGAATTTAACATAGAGTTGTCATAGGGGGGGTTCCTTATTTTGAAAGACTTAAAAGTTATTTTAAAGTGTTGCAAAGGGAACCACTTTTATAGAGGCCAGTGTCGAAGTTTTCCACATGAAATCTAGGAAGTGCATGAAGATGCCACTTTTTACAGACCCTATGGCGACCAACTCCGTAGCGAGGGTACTCTAAGTAGATGCCATCTTCGGCAATTCGTCTTCGCTTTTTTTTCCACAAATGTCCCTTTGTTCAGGTATCCATATAAGAGTGACTTCAGTCGGACCACCTCAGTCAGATCAGCTCAGTCAGATCAGCTCAGTCTGACCAGCTCAGTCTGACCAGCTCAGTCTGACCAGCTCAGTCTGACCAGCTCATCAATACAATGACCTACTAATGAAGAACAGCTTGACTGTCTATAAGATTCCTATCAGACACGTTGTGTCTAAAGCTTCCTTAATTTCAAAGACTTAGCCTGAAAGACATTGCTTCTGTCAGGAAGTCGGAATGAACATGCTTTCTCTGAGGAGACAACGAAACCAAATCCACGATATACCCTAAATCTAGAAACAATTTTAAACACGGCTAAAATAAGAGTGAAATAAGATAAATGGTGTCTGTAAAGTCAAAAATTGTGAAAAGTACCTTTAGAAAAAACGCGTAACTTCCTATCATACAGAGAATACCAAAATATTGTTTGACATACGATTGCTGACTAAATAGGGAATATTTGTGACAGAATTGAACAGAAATCCAGATAGAGGATGTGGATTGTTGCTACAATTGCAGTTTCTTCGCGAGAAAATTACAAACCAAAAATACAAATCCGTTAGTCATATAAAATGTTGTCAAAATATCCATTTTTATACACTCCACCTCCAGGATGGGGATATACTAACTTTGTCATTCCGTTTGTAACACCTTGAAATATCGACCTGAGATCCTATAAAGTATAAATATTCTTGATCGTCATAAAATTCTAAGACGATCTAGCCATGTCCGTCCGTCCGTCTGTTGAAAGCACGCTAGCATCTAAACGAAAGGAGCTAGAACGTTCAAATTTTCCATAAATGCGTCTTATAGTCGTAGATCGGTTGGGCTTGAAACGGGGCGAAATCGGCCCAAAGGACTAAAATATACCCATAATAATCACTAATATTTTAGCGTATTTAAGCATGTTTTATGAATATGTCTGTTTATATTTGCTTGATATTTGGTATGCGCATTCCCCTTACAACAAAAACGTGCACCATAAAGTGATTCTTATTCGTAGGGGGTGCAATGGGGGCAAAAAAGGGATAAAAATGGTACATATTAACCCTTTGACTGTCCCCATACAAAAATTTTTTTTATACCATACGTCCACAGTAATAATTTAGTAATAATGATGTGCATCACATGTGATACACGGAGCAATATCTATACTCTTTATTTTTCAAAAGCATTCTCTACACGCTCATGGCATTGAATCACTTCATTTTTCATAAGTTCATACAAAATTTTGTTAAAAGAAATAAGACCAATTCTGTATCACATATGATGCACAAGCGTATCAATCATAACGTCTGTGCATCATATGTGATGCATGGGACAGTCAAAGGGTTAAACGACAACAGCTAGAAACACGAAATTCGGTGTGTACATTCCTCTAATTTAGTAGATACATAATATAAAATTATTATTTCCAAATTCATACTTTTTAGGGGTAAATGGGGATAGAGGGATAAACGTGGTACCAACCAAACGGCTGTACCCAGAATTATGAAATTCCTCTGTTTGCATAGACAAGTAAAATACACGGATTTTTCAAAATTCGTAGTTTTTGGGGTTAAAATGAAAAAAGGGGATAAAAATAGTACCAATCAAATGACCGCGGCCAGAGTCATGAAATTCGGAGTATACATTCCTCTGACTGTGTAGACACGGAAAATAAACTGATTTTTCTAAATTCGTACTTTTTGGGGTTAAAATGAAAAAAGGGGATAGTACCACTCAAATGACCGCAGCTAGAGTCATGAAATTCGGAGTATACATTCCTCTGACAGTGTAGACACGGAAAATAGACGAATTTTTCGAAATTCGTACTTTTTAGAGTTAAAATGGAAAAAGGGGATACAAATAGTAGCAAACAAATGACCGCAGCTAGAGTCATGCATCTCGGAGTATGCATTCTTCTGATTGCGTACACTCAAAAAAAAGTATGCCACGGATTAAGTAAATATGTACTAAAACTGAGGAAAATTGAACTTCGTATAGCGCCAAAGCAAAAATTTCTCACATCAAGTACAAACTTTTCCTTGAAAATAAGACATGCTTTGATCTTGATCCCAGTTCAACTTTTCTTCAAAGCAAGTAAAATTTACTCAAACTGAGGAAAATTTTTCTTCAAGTCAAGTTAATCTTTACTTAATCTGAGGAACATTTTTAAGAAATTTTACTCAAATCAAGTAAATTTATACTCAAACTGAGGAAAATATTCCGATTTTTTTCCTCAATCCAATTAAATTGTTACTCAAACTAAGTAAATTTGTAGTCATGCCAAGTAAAATTATACTCAATCTGAGTAAAATTTTCGGATTTTTTTCCTTAATTCAAGTAAATTTATACTCAGCCTGACGACTAACTTGATAATTGAAATAATTTTTTTCGCTTCAGATTATGCAACACTTATATGAAAAATGACAACATGGTATAGTTCTCAAACGTTTTATCTTACTTATACCATAAAGAGTTGAGATATTTCACCATGACTGCTGCGGAGGCTAGGTAGGCGCGTTCGCAGTGATTGTTTAGAGTAATATTTGAAGTACTTATGAAGAAAGTCTCGGCTAACGAACGAGAATTGCTTCTTAGACTACTATTCATGTATTTTTCTAAACACTCTGAAGTATGTTTTATAAGTTCATTTATACTTGAATGTATGAGGAACATGGCATAAATTTAATTACATTTATTTACTTTATTCATTTTTAAGTAAAACATCCTAACTGGAATTTTTCCATACAAAAAAATTCTGCATTATTTTCTTTCTTAAACGCTAGTAAATTTTCTTCCGCACAAGTATGAATATACTTAATTGTAAGAAGTTTTTACTAGATCAAAAAATATGTTTTTAAGTAAATTTACTACACTATTTTGAGTATATGTGCTATTTTTTCTGGCTTTGAAATAAGGAAAGTGTACTCATATCTATTTAATTTTCCATCTCGTAAGGAAATTTTACCTAATCTGGAGTAAAATTGTTAAACTAAATTGCAGTATGGATTTTACTCAGATTTAAGAATGCTATTTTTCTGAGTGTAGACACGGAAAATAAACGGATTTTTCGAAATTCGTACTTTCAAGGGATACAATGGTACAGAGTGATAAAAATGGTACCAACTAAACAACTACAGCTAGAATGATGAAATTCTAATTTCGTAGAAACGTCAAGGGGGTAAAAATGGTACCAACCAAATAGGCGCAGCTGGAATCATGGAATTCGGTGTATACATTCCTCTGACTGCATTGATACGCTAAATTAAAAGTTTTTTCCAAATTCGTACTTTTTCCTTTACGGCAAAAATTTGTTGAAAAATGAAGTTAGGTTATTTTGCACTATGTACGTCTAATAATGGATATTCAAAATTTGTACTTTTGGAATTAAAATAGAATGGAAATACAACCACTATCTACCAATATTTATGGTATTTAAGCTTTTTGAAAATATAAATATATGATTATTTATTTTTTAAACTGACGTATTGGTAGCCTTGCCTTATAAGCGTGGTTTGAAATAATAAATATTTTATATTTATTTATAAAATTATTTTTTCAATATTTTTATTTGTTTTGATTTGGCTATATTAAAAAAATATATTATCCTATAATATTACTGCACTTCTACGAAAATCGACATCCTCTGTGCAATGCAATCCATGGTATATAAAGTTCGGCCCGGACGAACTTAACACCTTTTTTACTTGTTTTTTTTTTTTTTGCTTAGCGTGATCTACCGAAGTATACAATTATTTTGTCGAAAAAGAGCGATATTCCACAAAGTATGGACCAATTTTAACCCTAGTAATTTTGTTGTATAAGTTGGCGTGTAGCTTTGCTATTTAAGCTTTATTTACAACTTTGGTGTTGTTGACTCTCACCGAAATAAAAAGAAACTCAGACCAGCTGAAGTATAAGTTTATTCTACAAAAATTATCTACTCAACATACCCTTTCAGAATTATAGCTATCGCTATGCTCTTCCCATCAAACAGTCTTAATTTGTTGGATAGTGTTATTAGTACTTGATTAATTAATTAATTTAATACTATGGCTGTTCTTCTTTAAGACTGGATAACTAAGCTGCGATAAAAATCTAAATAAAATGTTAAAATTTCACTGAAAATAAAAAATTCTTTTTTTTTAAATTGTCGCCAAAAGCAATGTCAATGTGTGTGTATGGAAACAAATTTTGAAAAAATAATTTTGTGTTAAAAATGTTTGACTTAGCGTGGATAATTATCCAGTGTAAGTCAAAATGATGGCTATCGAGGCTAAATAAATAAAATAAAGTCGACACAAAATATTTTTTTGAAAATTTCCTTTTATTTATATTGTAGTTGGCGACAATGTGAAAAAATAATTTTTTATTTTGAACGAAAAATTAAATTTTTATAAAAAAGTTTTTGTTATCGCAGCTTGTTATACCCGCTTAAAGGAAAACAGCCTTACTAATTTTATTTAGTATTTGTTAGCATTATATATTATATCATATCAGCCAAGTAATTTAAGTTAAGTTTCCTATTCAATATATCATTTCTGAATTATAGGATAGCTATTCTGTTCCGATTAAAAAGTCTTAATTTGTTGGACAGTGTTATTAAGGAAAATTTATTTTAAGTCCACTTTTTGTGTATACCCACCCACTGTGCTCTGCTACCACGTAGACTTTCAGTTTTTTCTTATCGTCCCGCTGTCTTGGATTTTGTTCTCTCCCCTTTATCGGCCTTAGTTACGGCCTGGTAATAAGGCCTGACTGACTGAATGACAGTGGGTGGTGTGACGGCTGGTGCGGCCCTTCCCCTGAGATATCCGTCGATAAGTAATTTTTGTATTCGGTGATATTTAGTCAATGTAATTTTTACTGTTGACACCACGGTGAAAAATCATTTCAAAAGGATCAGAAGACATCAATCATTTCTTCAGAAATTAATTGAAGCATTTTCCAAAATGTCCTTGGGACTACAGAGCGATGTGAATGGAAGAATACTGAATAATAGTAAGTGATTTTTTTCTTTTTTGTTCGTTTATGATAATTAAATTTGAGGTTTTCGTTGCTAATATCTATTAATAGTTTTCCATGAGATGTCGAATGTCACCAAAAACAATTCAATTGACTTTGGAGATAAAAGCTATCTGATATTTGCCACATCAATCTGGTATTGTACTGATGCAAGAGGGATATTAAGATAATATCATTTTCTAGAATTTTCAAGAATTTGGTATAATAATGAGCTGGGATGGGCAATAATTTTAAATTGTATGTATATGGGTCGCCCATTCTATAGGGTCTGCCATCTAACATTTTTATTTCAACTATTCAACC
This sequence comes from Polietes domitor, assembly GCA_947397865.1. Taxonomy (NCBI): domain Eukaryota; kingdom Metazoa; phylum Arthropoda; class Insecta; order Diptera; family Muscidae; genus Polietes; species Polietes domitor. Next base: position 141,669,038 of record OX377618.1, read on the forward strand.
GTTGGACTATTATTTGTGGGGTGCCCTCAGCAGCCATTTGAATGAAATTATTTTCCATTATTAACCGGAAGAATTGTACTTTCAAATAAAAAAAGAAATTTGAGGAAATATTCAGAAGTTTTTTTATAGCATTTTCAAAAAAAAAAGTTATTTGGCGGACCCTATACTTAAAACTAAGTAAAATATTCATCAGTCTTTCTGCATGTGCTCTTGTTATTTTAAAAATTATTTTTTGGTAGATTATAATAACTCGGTTACCCTGAAAAAAAAAAACAAACAAACAGAATTTCGTGCAGCTACTGGCTAGGCTTATGCCATGCCAATAAACAAACATTCATGGCACCCTACATCATCATGTTGGCATAGAGCGGAATAATAAATTTGCTTCCAGCTATCTTATCCACTATGTATGTAAAGTATACAAATTTTCCTGGCAAGTCATTTCATTTCGTTTCAATGACCTCGGGATTAATGGACATAAATATGTAATTCCGCACCGGCCGAAACAAAAGATTCATGTTCCTATTTTACAGAATAGCTTTCAACAATAATTAATTATTCAATAATAACTAGATATTTCAACTGTACTGAAAACATAATTACTGCGCCTAATAAGTCGCAACCTTTACCTGGCTGCCGCTCTATGACTGGTACGCCAAGCGCCAAGAGTGGAAGAGGGAGAGTGAGAGAGAGAAGGATTGATACTCATTTCGTTTGCAATGGAGATAGATGAGATAAACAATTAATATGACGCAGACACGCCGATCTGAGACTATAAATCATTGATGGGAATAATTGAAGGATGTGACAGGGGCGAATGACATGACAGAGCCTCCAAAGAGGCCTTAATGTTAAGATAACACATTAGTTGACAGCAGTCACGGTGGCTCGAAATGTGGAGTCTTATTACGAACTTCGTGGCCAAAACAATTATCAAAGGTTTGAAGTGAATATTTGCGTTATAAACCTTCGGTAAATGACGACTTTTTGATTGGAACAGAATAGCGACCCTATAATTCTGAAAGGCCATGTTGAGCAGAGCATTTTTGCGGAATAAACTTATAGTCCGGGTGATTTGAATTTATTTTTACAGTGATTCAAAATTTTATTTTTTTTTAAATTTTGGTCGAAGGGAGCATTATACTAAGAGAAAAACAAGTACGGAAAGGCTAAAGTCTGGCGGGGCCGACTATATGA